>PVKH010043555.1:0-10706 GCA_004027955.1 Chaetophractus vellerosus | reverse complement strand
ATCTCCCCTTCCCCCCCGTTGCGGCGACGCGCCGAGACTTGGTCACTGCGCAGGCGCGGCTTTCCCCGCTTGTGGGCGGCTTCTGCTTCTATTCACGGCCGGCTCTTGCTTCAGTTCGCGGGTGGCTGGCTGCGCTCCATTCGCGGGCGACCTGCCCTGCCCGTGGCGGCTTTTGCCCTGTCCGTGGCAGCTTTTTGCCTTGCCCACGGCGGCTCTGGCCCACCCATGGTGGCTTGCCATTCTCAAGGCGGTCTGCCTGCTAGGAGAGGTCCCCGGGAACCGAACCTGGGGCCTCCCATGTGGTATGCCAGTGCCCTATCCACTGGGCTATCGAGCCGGCCCCTGTAAAGGGTTTTGAAGTTCATAAGGAGACTGTACTTTACATTATAGTAATTGGGAGTTAAAGGTTTTTAAATAGAGTTATTACATAATAGGATCTGTGTTTGAGAACAAAGACTCTCAATTAAGGGGTCAATGTATGGACTTGAAGAGGACTATGAACCTCCCTCCATAGAATTATTTTTAAATTTTTTTTTAAGATTTATTTTTTATTTATTATATATCCCCCCCCCTTTCTGCTTGTTCTTGCTGTGTTCATTTTTGCATTTTTTTGTGCCTGCTTGTCTCCCCCCGCTGCAGTGACTCGCTGAGTCAGCTCACTGCGCAGCAGCCTGCCTGCTCACGGCGGCTTGCCCTGCTCACGGGAGCTTGCCCTGCCTGCAGCGGTTTGCCCTGCCTGTGGCAGCTTGCCCTGCCCACGGTGGCTTGCCTTCTCGAGGCAGTCTGCCTGCTCGAGGAGGCCCCAGGAACCAAACCCGGGGCCTCCCATGTGGTAAACCGGAGCCCTACCAATTGAGCTACAGCCAGTTCCCCCTCCATAGAAATTATATGCAAAAGTTGTATGTATAGTATCTGAATTTCTATAGAGATTATCTATAGCTGTCGTCAAATTCTCAAAGACACCAGCACACAAAGAAGGTTAAACAATTTTTTTTAGAAAATAACCCTGAAGATGGACGAGATTAGAGAAGACATAAGATACAGGAAACCCCAGGTAAGTGACTTTAATAATAAATGGGAAATCATGAGGATCGGAACCAGATATTAAAGTAGGAAGAAAGGATTTGAAAGTCATTCCAAAAAAGCAGAATTGTCAAAGATTGACACTAACTAGAAAACAAGGAAAAATAAGAGGTTTCAAGGACAGAGTCCAAATTTAGACTTGGTAGATGGTTGTGCTACCATCCAAAAAAGGTAAAGGAAGAGAAGAAATTTTTTAAAATATATTTTTATTATAGAAGCTGTGAACTTAAAAAACAATCATGCACATGTGTAGAATTCCCACACAACAACACTTCACCAACATACCACACTATTGTGGAACATCTGTTACCGATAATGAGATAATATCATCAGACTATTACCGCATACATTTTTTTCCAACCCCCCCCCCATTATTAACATAGTACATCTTTGGCATTAATGCAAGAATATTACAGTATTGCTGTTAACTATAATCCATAGGTTACATTAATTCTCCCAAAGAAAAGCAATTTTTTGCAGGGGAAAAAAAAAAAAAGCCAGGAATTACAAGGCACCTTTGCAATGAAGGACTATAGGAATTTGTCTCACTGGAATAATCACTTTATTTCAAAAGAAAGGTGGGTCTGTGGCAAAAGCATAAACTTTATATTAGAAATTTCTGTGTCTTAATCCCAAGTAAGCCACTTAACTAGCCATGTGAATTTGATCTAGTTGATCAACCTCTGAGCCTCAATTTTCTCTTCTGTACAAATGGGGAACTGTATAGAGTTTTTATAAGGATTAACTAAGATGTATGATATATCCAGCACAGGCCAGAACTTAGTAGAACTCAATAAATAGTAAGTGGAAACATCTCAATTGAAAAAAAATAAAAATAAAAACCAGTATGGAAAGCTCTAATTTAGTTCATTTTTATTCCACTATTGAGCTTATCAACAGATACAAACCCTCTTAATGTAAAGTGAAGATGAAATTAAGGTATCCCAATGAAGTATTAACAATTTAATATAGAATATAAAATAATCCTAGGTACAGAATGGAATGAAAGTAAGTATGGTATGGTATGGTATGGTATGGTATGGTATGGTATGGTATGGTATGTTGATTTAGAACACAAAAGGCAAGGTACAGATATTAAAGCTGGAAAAAAGCATACAAAATCTAAAACAAAAAAATCTTAGATTTAGGCAAGATGCAATAATGGATTTAGTTTAGTAACACCACCTGCAAAAAATTTTTTATCTTTCAAGACCTAGTATAAAATAGTAAATACTGAACAAGATAAAAGTACAAAAAAATCTCACTTAAAATACACAAAAATGTTAAAAAGTTCATTTGTAAAAAAAAAATACTAACAGTGCCCAAAATTAAAGTAATAATGATTTCTCAGTTAAACCAATAAATTTTAAATGTTGCAAATTATAAAAGGAAAAATAATAAACTTTTATAATGTGAATTTTAACTCAAGATAGAAAAAAGATAATCAATGGTCATAAACTGTTGACAAGCCACCACCAGATATGTTAAAAAAAAGTTATTACCTTGTAATACTACTCTACACAAGTGACTTTAGGGGAATTTAACATTACTATTATCCCCTGAAGTATTAGTACTACTAGACCAAAAGTATAAAAATTCTGAACTACTACTACTGTCATTACTAAAAAAATCACAACTCAAATACCAAATACTTTTATTGAAGTTATTAATATGACACTTTAAGTAGATAGCCAGTTCACTTGCTAACATTATTTTTATAGGTCTATATCATTTACTGAGGGCTTTCATATATATTGTCATATCTGATAATTATAAGACAGTTTTGGGAAATAGAAATCATTCACAAATAAGTTAAGCATTCTTGATGTGTTAAGTAATTTGCTCATGATCACAAAACTTGAAGTCAAATATGTGAATATTTATTGAGTATCTAATATACGACAGGCCCTAGAGATAAATAAAATACTGACTAAAACAGAATCTCAGACCTTGTCTAATCAAAATTAATAATAAACTAGGTAAACAAACAGGAGCAATAGCTTGTAATAAGTGCTATAATTAGAATGACCATATAATTTATCATCCAAACAGAAACACTTGTGAGAGTAAAAGACAATACTATTAATAATCACACTAGGACAGTAGGCATAAACTGGGATATATGTCACCCTACCCATAGTAAAATTATATACCAAGTGCTGTACTAAATGCCAGTCAGAATTTCAACCTAGAAGCTGACCTCCTTTCACTGTGTACTTACAATATACAAGTAGGTTCCCAAGTAGACATGATCAATCTTATAATATCATGAAAACAAATAATTTAAATACTTTTTTTAAAACTTCTCAAAGTATATTTCTTTTAAATTCTAAAATAAATTCCAAAGATTCTGGCCTTTATATTCTAAATCAACATTTTTTCCTCAGCCATTTCATCTTCTACATGCTGAACACTTTAAACTATACTGATGACTTGGATTCCAAAGAAAACTTCTTTCTTATGTTCTAGACCCAAATTTCTAACTATCTATTGAATATTGTTATATGATATGCAAGCATCTCAACCCCACATGTCCAAACAAAACTTGTTCCAATATCTCCAGTGCCTCCATAAACACTGTTTTTCTTGTGGGCTCAATGTAATCTTCAATTCTATTGAAGTTATATAAAATTCTAATATTCAAAGTAAAGTCAATTCTGTTGCCTAAGTACCATCTACTCATTTTATTAATATATTCATTAAATATTAAGCACCTCCTATGTTAAAGGTACTGAAACAATTTCTCACCCAGACTTCTGTGAATACCTCCTCCTACTGCCTACTGCTCCTTGTGTCTCTGATAGTTCTAACTCACTACTAACAGACAAATCTTGCAAAAGCTTAAATCTTATAGCATGTCACTAGCATCTTTCAAAAACCTATTACAGCTTTTAGACAATTAAAAATAACTCAACTCAAACTCCTTAGCATGACTTTCAAGGACTGCAATAATATGCAGTATTCTTATCTCCTTACCACTACACTCACTCCACCCCCCAATAAACTACTAATCCTTATTAGACTATACCTTATGCTTTCATTCTCTGTGCCTTTGCTCACTGTGGTAGATTGCTAAAAATGTCTCTCATAGAATCCAGTATGTTATGCCTGATTATTTTGTAAACTCACAACCTGGCTAATAAAAAAAAAAAAGGAGGATGCCTGTGATATAATCATATATCCCTGTAACCATGCCCCTCTGCAATAAGACTTTGCCATGCCTTTCAAATCAAGAGGTAAAGTCTATTTTCTCTTCCCCTTTAATATGTGTTGGCCTTGTGACTTTGACCATATAATATAGTGGGAATATAATTCAAGAGCTACCAAGCTCAATCTTTGCAAGGTCTTGTATCTTTTGCTTTCATTCTCAGAACCCCACCACCATGTAAAAAAGTTCAGGCTACCTTTCTAGAGAGGCCACATAAGAGAGAGGCCCTAGAAGATGAGCAACTACAAGGACACGGAAGTCACATAGACAAGAACAAAGGCATTCCAAAAAACAGCCAGAACCAGATATATAAATTAAGCTTTTCTTGGATCCTTTATCTCCAGACAAGTCTCTTTAGCCAAAACCACATGGAGCAGAGATGAGCCATCCCCACTGAGCTCTGTAATAATTTTTGATACACAATATCATAAGCAATAATGAAGAAAATAAACAACTAAAGAAAACCTAAATAAATGGAAAGAAATCCCATGTTTGTGAATGGAAGACTTAATATTGCTAAAATGTCAGTCCAAAGCAATTTATAGATTCAATGTAATCCCAATCCAAATTCCAGCAGCCTTCTGCGTAGAAATGGAAAAGCCTGTCATCAAGTTAATCTGGAAGGGTAAGTGGCCCTGAATAGCCAAAACCATCTTGAAAAAGAACAAAGCTGGAAGACTCACACTTCCTGGTTTCAAAACTTATTACAAAACTACAGTAATCAAAACAGTGTGGTACCAGGAAAAGGGCAGACATATAGACCAATGGAAGAGCACTGACAGTTCAAAATAAACCAATACATTTATGGCTAACTGACTTTGAGCAAGGATGCCAAGTTCTTGTCACATGGTGCTGGGAAAACAAGGTATCCACATACAAAAGAAAGAAACTGAACCTCTTCCTCACACCACAAACAAAAATTAACTCAAAATGGATTGATGACCTAAATATAAGAGCTAAAACTATAAAACTCTAAGAAGAAAACATAAGGAAATATCTGTAGTACCTTGAATTAGGTAATGGATTATTAGATAAGTCACCAAAAGTATGAGCACCAAAAGAAATAAAGAGATAATTTGAACTTCATCAATTTATGCAAAGGATATTATAAAGAAAGTGAAAAGACAACCTACAGAATGGGTTGGAGTGGTAGTGTAAGGAGAATGGAGAATTATTCCTTAATGAGTATAGAGTTTCTGTTTCAGGTGATAAAAAAAAGTTGGTGATAGTAGCACAATACTGCAAATGTAATTAATATCATGGAATTGCACACTTGAAAGTGGTAAAAATGAGAAAGTCTGAGTTGTATATATATTACTAAAATAAAAAGTTTTTAAAAAATGAGATACCACCTCACATCAATTAGAACGGCTATTATTAAAAAATGGAAAATAACAAGTGTTGGAGAGGATGCAGAGGAACAGTAACCCTCTTATGTTGTTAGTGGGAAAGTAAAATGGTACAGGTGCTGTAGAAAACAGTTGGGGAGTTTCTTAGAAAGTTAAGTACAGAATTACCATATCACCCGACAATCCCACTTCTAGGTATATTCTCCCAAAAATTGAAAGCAGGAATTCAAACATTTATTTGTATACTGATGTTCATAATTTCCAAAAGGCAGAAGCAATCTTCATGTCCATCAACAGAAAAATGGATAAACAAAATGTGATATATACATACAATGGAATATTATTCGGCTGTAAAAAGGAATGAAGTTCTGATACATGTTACAACATGGATGAACCATGAAGATATCATTGAGTGAAATAAGCCAGACACAAAAGGACAAAACATTGTATGATTTTACTTACATGAAATAACTAGAAATGCACATTTATAGAGACAGAAAATAGATTATAGGTTACAGGGGTGGGGAAATGGGGAATTAGCCTTTCTGTTTAGGATAGAAAAGATCTGGTAACGGATGGTGGTGATGGTAGCACCATACTGTGGAATTAATTAATACCACTGAATTGTATACTGGAAATCGGTTAAAATGGGAAATTTGATGTCGTTTGTAGGTTCTCACAATAATTTTTTAAAATAACAAGTAATAAACTGATAGATGTTTTAAACCACTAAGTTTTGGGATGATTTTTAACTAGAAAAGGATAACTGATACATGAATTATCTTTTCTTAGAATTCACTTCTTTCTGTCTCTACAATTTATCCACAACACCCTCAATATTAAAATCTATCTACTTGCAGATCAAGAGGTTCCTCTTCATTGAAACCTGGATTATCCAGAGAAAATTACTGTCTTCCTCCCAAAACAATAGGTATTCTTATGATAGCTTTTACCATATTGTCATCTTTTACAGTGCATATTTTTCTTCATTTGTGTATAAGCTTCTAAAAGGACACAATCTGTTTAACTTACCTTGATATTCCCTGCAATCTTACACATAGTGGAACTGAAATACATGAGAATAATAACAGCAGTAAGCCCAGGCAAGCCTAGGCAATATTTAGTTTCAGATAATCCTGCTTGTTCTCTTACCTGTGGGATCCCAAGTTATATTGTGTGCTATTGATTCCAGAAAAAATTGGCCACTTTTCTGCCACTGACTATATAATTCCTAAAGTTAAAAAAGAAGTGATTAAGCCAGTTATTATTGACATCTTTGCTGTAAAATGTATACATTTGTGCTTATTATTCTAATAATACACACAGTCATTTTTAAGGAGAAAAAAATGAAAGTTCAATTCAGTCAGAAACATGAATAAAGAACATATGATGGCTGAGATCAGTGAGAGAAAATACCCAACCCTGGAGGTACAAAAGTCTTACTTTTTTATTATAATTATTATTTTCATTACTATAGCTTACAGTCAAAGATTTAATTTTAAATGTATGTCTGCAGCTTTATTTGGGGCTTCCTTCTCTTTTAATGTTTTATCCATGCCTGGGATTGTGATGATATGTGGGAAAATTCAGAAGACATGATGTAAAAGCACTTCCTTAATATTAAATAGTTTAAGGCCTTTCCATTCCTTAAAACAGTATTTTTTCAAACATTCTTGCCTGTAAGCCAGTAAGAAATACATGTTACACTGTGACCCAGAACACATGTACATTTATACATAAATGTGACTGAAGTTTACTGTCATTACATGTGATACACTCTGACATTTTCTTTTTAAATTTGGGTTGTGGCCTACTAAATTGATTTCACTGTTTGCTACTCTTAGCAAACATTGAATGCTCTCTTAATGTACATATTCTCAAACTTTTTAAAAGAAACTAAGACTAGCTTAAAAAAAATAATAAAGGGAAAAAAAGAAAAGCTTGAGATGTTAATAAAAATTCAAATTTCTGAGGTCCATTACCAAATATTCAGGTAAAAAGGTCCAAGACAGGACATAGGAACCTGTACCTAAACCAACATCCCAAGTGATTTTGATACAGGCGGCTTGAAAAATAAACTTTTAAGAAACAGTGCCTTACAAGAATAGTTCTCAATCTTAGTGCACATCAGAACCAAGCCCTCCAGAACAAGAAATGCAAGTGCCTAGGCACAACTCATACCTACAGATTTCAAAACTTCCAGGGTAGGGTTTGGACACATACACACCATGGATTCTAAAGTGCACCTCTCATGAAAACTACCTTCTTAAAAGAGTATTCAAGTATGTACAAAGAAAAGTGAATAATTTCTGTTTTATGAGTGTCTGAAGGTTCTCTGAAACCATCTTCTGGAATTACAACTTTTATGCATCTTCCAAATTTATCATTTTTCCATTAGATCCAGTTTTCCCCTTCTTCGGGTTTTTTTTTTTAACCTTCACTGCAAAGTCAGTGCTGCCTACCAATAAATGAGCCTTGTCTTGTTGAGTTTTTGATACTATTATATTGATCAATTATAATTAGTAAAAGAAAACAGGTAAAAACTAAAATCCTCTATTCTACCCTTACTAACAAAGGCATTTTAATATAACATACTGATTTTTTTAAAGTCAGTTATTTCATTCAACAAATATTCACTAAGCATTATTAACAAAAATTGTTCTGGGTGCTTGGGACTACACCTTTCCTTTAAATTTTACTTTTAGTACTGCCCATTATTAATTCATAAGGCTATAAGAGTCTCTAATATTGGATTTATTAGGTAATAAATGAACACAAATAGAATTCTGTGGAGACCTGTAGACACTCAACATACATATGAATTATTAATCAAGAGAAAATAATTTTCACTATTTTCAGGTCAGGAAAAGAATGCTTATACCTAGGAATTAATACAACTGGTTTTAATGTTAGTTCTGTGGCAAAATAGCTGGTCAAGTCACTTATTTTCTTTGAGCCTCTGCTGCTGCCTTATTTATGAAAAAATAGCTGCCCAAATTATATCAGCGGAGATTTGTAAGATACTAATGAGCTAAATGAAAATAAAATGAAAACTATCAAAACTTATATAATCTATTATGTCTATTACTAATCTATGACTAGCTTAGTAATAGACATAATAGAGTAATATTAATAATAGAATAATCTAGACACACCATTCTATTATAAATATGTCTAGTATGTTTATTTTTTATAATTAACACATTTCCCCACAGTCTATGACATCATGCCATTCTTTTAATACCCCCATGAAGAATAAGGAATAGCTATTAATCAATTTGAGTTCAAAAAAGAGGCTCATTGGGCTGACTTGCCTAGGATCAAATAGCTAGAAAGCAGCAGAGATAGAAACCAGTCCTGTGATTCCTAATGTAAAGCTCATATTACACTATACTATGCAGATCCTCTTTCATATGGTTTAAACCACTAGTTTAATTTTCATTGGAGAAGGGGAAAATACTCTGGTCCTTGTGTTTATATTGATGAACATTAAAACATTAAATAGCTTTCAGAACTATTTCTGAATATGATTTCTTTAGAGAAAAACATCCAATGACCTGTTAACATGATATGATAAGAAAATAGCCCTGCAATTAAAACACGTAGGTTTAGAACAATATACATAGGAAAAGAAAAGACAGCAAACTGTACAAAGGTAGATAATAAAAACAAATAATAAAGTGCCACATATAGCTGCACCATGGTGCTTAGATACTAGCAATAAAGTTGACATTTCAAATATTTATTATAAAAGAAAAAGAAAAGTGTCAGAAGGAAAAAAAAGTGAAGTATTTCAAGGCAATTCAACTACACTATTCAAATTCTATTCCAATGAAACATTTACGTATGTTTGATATCCAAGTAGCATTTAACATTTATCTCCAATTACAGCTAATTTATACTGATTTATGTAATGATCACTCAGATTTTATACTCTTTTAAAAGTATTGTTTATATCTCAGGAATTCCAATACTAAGAAAAAATGATAAATTACTGACCAAATTTTTCTTTTGCTTTGGTAGGTTAACTGGTTCAAAAACAGAGATAATATTTCCATAGGATGCTGCAATCTTTTAAAAAGAAAAAAGAAAGAAAACTGATTACTTTATTTATGGACTAAAAGAGCAATGGAAATGAATAATATTTATTGTAAATATACCCACACACATAATTTCATTCAGTGACACTTGGAGAACACTGGTTTTAGAGACAATCATATCTGGATTAGAACCGCAGCACTGACATTTACTTATGCATAAGTACAAGAATAACTTGTGACCAGCCAATTAATCTGGTTATTAGTTTCCCTATCTGTGTGTATAATATATATGATACCATCTTCCTAATGGAATTATTTCGAGTACTGAAATAACATTTGTAAAAACATTTAGCATATAGTCTTAGCAAGATACATAGGAAATGTCAATTCCCTTCCTTGCAGAAGAAAACATACCTATGTACTTCTTGTCAAATATAGAACATGACATGATTTTTAAATGGATTTTTAGATTATCTGGCCTCAAAGTTTATAATACAGTAGCAATCAATTCCAGGCAGTGTATAAACAGTGACTGAAATAATAAAGATCTTACATTTGTAAAGCACTTTGTATCTTGCAAAATGCTTTCCCTATACAATTTCAATTAATTTCCACAAAAGGTTCTAAAGTGGAAAAATTTTATATTTAGGGAATTAAAAATAAGCATCTGTGGCTAAAATAGTGAGCTGTTGATGAAAATGGCAGAATATGAGGTTGGAAAGGGAGAAAGTAAGTAGGAATCATATCCTGAAGGGTTTTCCAGGCCATATGAAGGAGTTCAGATTTTATTTTAAGAGAAATGAGAAGCTATAAAGGTTTTAAGGTTACTTTATGTCTGCATGTAAACTGATTTATACTTAACAAAAAGATCACCCTGATTTCTGTGTGAAGAACAGATGAATAAATGAAGAGTAGAATCAGAGTAAAGAAGTAAATATCCTTGTTCTTAGGAAATGTACATGCAAGTACTATGTGTTCATGGAGCATGATGTATACAAACTCTCAAATGTTTAGAAAATTAATAGG
>PVKH010043554.1:0-10703 GCA_004027955.1 Chaetophractus vellerosus | reverse complement strand
ATAAATAAAATAAATCTTTAAAAAAAAAGAATAAGGACATGAACTCTGAGGGGGGAGTTGAGGCAGGTAAGTACAGGGAAACGAGGAGAAGACGAGCCACAATATAGCTGCGAGACCCCGCCGAGACCTTGACCTTAACCTTGAGGTCCCAGTTAGGACTCTTTCCAAGGATGAGGGGATAATACCAAACAGGCCTCTCCACTGGTCCCAGATAACCCCAAACAAAAGGCCTCACCATTGGCCCCCACAATTGGTGGGATAACCAATAACAGCTGGGGTCCCTCCCCTTAACATTAGCAAGGGGAAGAATAATTAATAGCTTAAACGGTGACCAGACAAGCCAAGCCAGCCTTCTCTGCCTAGAGGAGCCCGCATCAAATCTTGGTGCGTATTTCCATCCTTATCTCTCATTTCTTAGCAAGCTCTGTTCTTTTCCCCCGTTTCCCAATAAATTCTTTTTACGGGGCTAAAAGTATACATATATAAAGGTATATATTTCCTACTATAGCCTACAGGTGAATGCAAACATCAACACAAATAAAATGTTCAAATAGTATTAAAAAATATTGCCAGGCTACACCATCAAGGGAGGTATCTCTACAAGTAATATCCACAATAACACAAACATCTCTCAGTAAATCTAAATACTGAGAAAACTCTTTCTTCACTGAGAAAAAGCTTCACAATTTACTTTGTGGAGTGTGATAGCATGAAGAATCAGCTAATTTCAAAAGAAGTTTTAAATTATGAATGAGAAAGCAAAAAGTAAAAGTCTCTTCCCTAAAAGAATACTCTGTTTTCTGAAGTTGCCTTACTTATTCACCAAAATCCATCACCATACATTTCAATTCTCAGGACTGAAGAGCTACCAAAAGAAGTTATGCAGCTTGTACTCTGTGATTACCTGTTTAAATAACTAGAATAATATTTTTAATAAGAAAGCACTAAAACAGCAACAGCAGCATTTATTGAGCACTTAATATTTTCTGGAAACTATGCTGTTTTACATGAATCATTTCATTTAATCCTCTCAACAGTGCTAAGGAATCTGAGGCACAAAAAGCTTAAATCATTAGCCTAAATCAGTTAGTAAAAAAGACCAGAATCCAAATATAGACAGTCCAACTTGAAACTACATGTTTAATTCTATGCTGAATTCCCTAATTCAAGGCCACAGTGGTCAAAGCATAAAATTATGCCCATGTCTATAATATAGACCAGATTCTGACAATACATTAAGCTATTTATTTATTTATACCACAGATTCCTGACAGTACATTAAATTGATTGATTGATTGATTGATTGGAAGGTGATGAGGAAGAAGGAGGAAAGCCTTCAGCCATTTTTTTTCTGAACATAAGCACACCAAGTTTTACACATAGCAGTCTTGGATTACAAGGGCCTGTCCAGCAATTGAAGCAAAAGTGAGAAAAACAAGAAAAATATTATATTTTACTGAAGTAAAATTACTAAAATTTAAAAATCCTTTATTTGGGGATAAAATGTTCTACCCTCATTTTAGTGTCAAAATTTGGGAAATAATGGTGGTAATTTATATAGGTTGTTTTGTTGTTGCTATTGTTAAAATGTTGAGCATGTTTAATAAAAACAATGTAACATCCTTAGGTGGCAAAATAAAAAATTGAGCACCCCCCCTTACACTGCTGGGGCAGTGATCCACAAAATACAAAAGGTTAGGTACTACTCTACTAATTTGGTTACTCACCCCAGATGGCAGTGTCCTGGAAAAAAACATGAAAGATGTCAAAACTATCATAATGGTAATCACTCAAATGTAATAATGAAGATGAATGTGAATGCAGTGAAAAGAACATAGTCTATGGGCCAGTTATCAGTTTATTGCTTCTTAGCTCCAAGTTCACCCTTCAATACTTGGTCTGCAATTATGGACAGAATTTCTTCAGCATTTTTCCTTTAAAGTGAGCATGATATTAAGCTTTCTTAGTAGAGATTATGCATGGACAATGCAGAAGAAAGGGGCTTCTCAGCAGGACTGTGGGGAGGGCATTCACTGGTGTTCTGCCGAGAGACACATACAATCCCTTAGTGACCTCACAGCTCTGGCCTAGCCCTTTCAACATGGACACAACACACTCCAGGCTTCATATAAGCATACCAACTCACAATGCAAACCCACTCTCAGCCACCCACTTGCCGAGAATGCAGACCAGTTCTGGCCCAAGAAAACTAGCAAACTTCTTTGCCATCCAGTGAACTGCAACCACACCTTCTCCAAAGAGGTTTAAACCCAGCCCTAGGGAGGGGATAATCCTTACAAGTGTGTCCTCCTTGGATACTCTCCCTTTGCCCTAGGGTATCTTTTAGAATCTGTTTATATCTTATGGTTACTATTTTATCATTAATCAATAATTCTTTATACTAAGATTCCCATTTTGAAATTACTGTATGATTTCTGACTCCAGATTGAACCTGATATAGCCTTGAAATCAGACAGATCTGAGTTCAAATTTAACTATTTACCAATGTGTGACCTTGAGCAAATCACTTAAGTGATCTGAACTTCAGGTACTACTTCTAGAAAATGGGAACCTTTACCATCTACCTCTGCATAGGGTTATTATTAGGATTAAATGGGATATAGGTATAAAAGCACATAAATGGTTGTGAAGTTTGAAGTTATTTTATGAATCCCAAAAGGATTATGTTCTTAAATTAATCATTTCCTCTGGGTGTGATACCTTCTGATTGCATTAGATCAGGGGTTCTTAACCAGGCGTCCATGGAAAGATTTCAGGAGGTCCATAAGCTTGAATTGAAAAAAATCAATTCGATTAGGTGTCCAACATGATATGCGTGTTGCCTTGTCAAATAATACACCACACTTTAACATTCTTATTCAAGATAACAACAGTCTGCACACTGGCATGTCTTAAAAAAATAAAACTTAACTTTAACTTTCCTCTATTTTTGATGTATTGGATTCTTATTTAACGTGTTAAGAAAGATGCACATATGTATAGTATTATATTATGTACAGTATTACTTCATGTATTTCAATATATGAAACTGATTTTCTTTATAATTTTATTTTATGCATTTAAAAGCATTACTCTTGTGGGGATGTGTTGGTACAGGTGTGATATATTTATTAAATAATACACAGTTTAGTGTGGACTTAGTATGATTTTTATTTTGATGTAGCATGTTCTGGGTATAGCAGATAACTGTCCGCAAAAAGGTTGGTAAGGATGGTGGAGATGGTTTTACGACACCATGGGAAAACTCTAAATGTTTGCCAAAAATAACCTTTTGAACAGATGTTGAACCATGTTAGGTTACCAGGAATTAAAATTATGGGGAAGTTGTAAAATGTAATTTTGAATAATCCTAAAATTTAATTTAAAGACATGCTGATGTTGAGTGTCATAAAACCATCTGCCACTACATTCTGAGAAGAGATCTGTGGTTTTCACCTGACTGGCAAAGGAGTCCATGGAACAAAATAGGTTAAGAACACCTTCATTAGATTCACTTTAAATCACTTGATTAGACCGCATTTTTTCTCCTTTCATTTTGATTAGATTGTTTTTTATTGGACTAGGTCAGTGAGGCAAGACTCAGGTTGAGTCTCCACCCACTTGCTGGGTCTGATATTAACAGAGATGCAGAGAAAAAGGGAAGCATATTATACTGATTCTGCCATATGAGATAGAGGACTGCAGGAAAACAGAAGTCCTGAAAGACTCAAGGAGTCAAGGCCTGGGGAGAGATGAGCCATATGCCTGATAACTCACAGTTGAACTCGGGGGAAAAAAGAGAGACTGATAGATAAGGGCCGGAAAAAGACAAGCCCCACACTTGGTTGCCCACAACTGAGCTCCAAGAGACAGCAGATTCTGGAGGGGAAGGCAAAGGTTACTAGACTTGACAGTTTTATGTTCTGACTTTTTTTTAACATATGTCTTGAGTATTTTCCTATTTCATTAATCTTTTCTGAAACTAATTATTTTGGTGATTGTGTAATGTAGCTTAAGATTGTAACTTATAGTGCATTTATATTTTTATTTAATATCTAGGTTATTGCCAGTTTTTCTATTGGAAAAATATTTTGTAAGTTTCCTTGGCATTTTTGCTAATGGAGGTATGGCTCTATTTTTTTTTAAGAGACTCTTCCTGTATTGATATTATCTCTGTCAAATGTGATAAAATATATTTTTTTTAAAAGTGGCAGGATGCTAGGATCAACAGTAGCTGACTTTGGTGAGAAAGCATCTCTGATGGTGCTTTGATTTGGACATTTCACAGCCTTGAAACTGAAAGCTTTTCCCCAAATAAATTTCCCATTATAAAAGCCAACCCATTTCTGGTACTTTGCACCGGCAGGCCTTTGGCAAACTAAAATAATGGTCCTCCCTTTCCCTTCCATCAGTATATGTAGCCTACTGGCTATTTCCTCCGTGCCAAAAACATACAAAGAAGAAATCAAATGAAAGTGTGAAACTCAGAAAATCATAAATAGAACAGAGTATCCAGAGGCATACAATTATAAATCAAGCATATTAACCCAAAAGAAATATGATATCAACCTTCCAGCATCTGTCTCCTTGAAAATTCCATCCTGATTGGGACATAGTTCACAGCTAGGGGAAACACCACATTTACAGGCATCACAAAACCAAGGTTCAGTGGAGTTTTCAGAAGCTGAACTCATGATAGAGTCACTCTCTCCATCAACTCCGTAGCAACCTAAAAAAGAAAAAAAGGTAGTATGATTCAACAGTGCTTATTTTTTTACTGCACACTTATAAAATCACAAAAGAAAAAAGAGGAGGGAAGGGATGTAGAGAAAAATACTGAAAAACCAATAGTTTCTAAAATGATATTAAAGCAAAACCATAAAAATGAGTTAATTCTATAAAAATACTTTTCACCAATTATGGTATATGCAAGGAAATAAATGACATTTTAAATGATATATTAAAATAGTTTTAGCCTTACTAGAAAAGAATTAAAAGAGGGAAAACAGCATAAAAATATGAGTTGTCATTAAAAAGGAATTGGATTGGCCATACCCCAATCAAGACAGCAGAGATGCTTCAGTGCTCCATCCTTGTACAGAAGTTTTGAACAACTAGCAAGAATTGACAGAAACATTTTTCCCAAAGCTCAAAAAACAAACAACAACAACAACAACACACACACACACACACACACACACACACAAAGAACTGCAGTAACAGGGCAAACAAAGAATCAAGAAAAAGGCTATTTAAAAGCGATAGGATCCTGTAGTGCCCTGGCTGGCTCCTTCCCCATTCCCTCCTATGCCCCCAGAGAGGATCACTGGCCCCAGTTCAAGTGGAAGCAGAATAATCTTTATGCACATATTGGGAGCATGTATGTCTGGCCCCATATGTTCGGTGGTAGCCTGATGGACGAAGAACATATCCTGCATGTTAAAAAGCTCAGAGATCTCCGAAAAGAATGCTGTGGGAGGGCAGTCAAGTAGCTTCCTAAGGATTGCTGACTATAGGACATATAGTACAGTGGCCAGGATTGTGAGGAAATTTTCCCAGGGAAGAGGGGACATTCCATGTAAACGGGGAAGTCCCAGGGCCACATGAACATACCTAAGACAAGACACGTGCACAGAAAGGATAAAGGGGGCCCATATACTTGTATGGATAAGATCTGAAGAAAAGCACTTCCACAGATCAATATGCAAGGACCGAGGAAGGTGTTTTCTTTTTTTTAATTTCCTCTCTCTCTTTTCTTTTCTTTTTGTTAGTCTCTGGCATTCAAGGAAAGCTCTGTCATAAAATTAGATGGATAAAAGCTTAAGGAACAGACGCCTCAGAGTCTGAATTCCAGTGACAACAGATTGAATATCAAAATGTCCAGATACCAACAAAAGATTACAAAACATACAAGCAAACAGGAAGTGATGGCCTGGGCAAAGCAGAAAATTAAAACATTAGAAACCATCAGTAAGGAGGGCCAGACCTGGGACATACCAGACAAAACTTTTTAAAAATGGTCTTATTACATGAGAACCAAGGCAAGTATATAATTTATATTGTCAATTAACATAACCCTGGTAAGAAGGTAAAGATGGGATATGGTCACGTGTTCCAACAGGCAGGGTCATTTGAACATCTTGAAAGTTATATAGTTAGATACCTCTACAGGATATAAAGGTATCCTGGTTGCCATTGGTATGTTTTCTGAGTAAAGGCTCACACAGTAGCTAAAATAATAATAAACTTTCCTCCTGGGAAAACTTTCCTCCTGCTACTTTCTCAAATAAGATGAAAAAAAAAAGCTCTGGGTTATATAAGCTGTGCCTAATAAAAGAAAACAGGTCAATAAGCCAAGCTCTCAATCTTCAGGCTTATATTTATAAACCTTATCCTGTAAAAATGAAATTAAGCTTAAGAATAATTGATGCCTAAGAGTTGCCTCCTGAAAACTTCCTTGTTACACAAATGTGGCCTCTCCCATGACTCCCATAGATGAGTCTCCCTGACACCTAGGGATTATTAACACGCATTAATCAGTGATGCATTTGGACAAAGAACTTGACCAAAAGGGGGAAATACTAAATAAAATAGAGCTTTTTTTTTAAAGATTTATTTTTTATTTTCTGCCTTTTGTGTCCTCCCCCCCCCCGCCAACCTACCGCTGCAGTGATGCGCCGAGTCAGCTTCACCGGTGAGCGGTGGCCTTGCCCACTTGCGGGTGGCCTGCCCCGCTTGCGGGCGGCTCTGCCCTGCCCGCAGGCGGCTCCGCTCTGCTCGCAGGCAGCTCTGCTCTGCCCATGATGGCTTTGCCCTGCCCGTGGCGGCTTTTGCCCTGCCCACGGCGGCTCTGCCCTGCCCATGGCGGCTTTTGCCTTCTCAAGCAGTCCGCCCACCCGGAGACGCCCCGGGGACCAAACCCAGGGCCTCCCATGTGGTAAACTGGTGCCCTATCCACTGGGCTATACAGCTGGCCCCATGAAACAGAGTTTTTATGGCCAAGAGATTTCAAACTGGGTCGGGAGGTCATTCCGGAGGTTATGCTTATACAGATCTCAGCCAGACTTCAAAAACTGCCACAGAAAACAAAGCCTCAAAGAGAAGTGCTCCTGAGGGCTCTAAGGACATCCAGAAGCCATAGCCAAGCCACATGGCCTTATGAAATCAACCTCCTCCTCAGTGGGTCCTATCTGGGAATATGTTACAGTTTGATGTAATTATGAATTCCAAAAATCCATATTGGATCATGCTTGTAAACTGATCTGCTCATTTGGGCATGATTGGGTTATGATTAGGGTGTTGACTGGGCTATAGGGTGTTAAGCCCCACCCCTCGGTGGGTGTGGTCTCAAATATAAAAGGCAAGGCCAAAGACAGAGGGAGCAGATTCGAGAAGCAGATTGTGAGAAGCAGTTCTGATGTTGGAGAGGAGCGCCCCAGGAGAAGACAAGTGAGCCGTTTGCCTGATAGTCTACAGATGGCCTTGTGGAGAGACGCAAAGCGTAGAGAGCCTCATGGTCTACAGCTGAACTTGTGGAGGAAACAGAAGCTAAGCCTGGAGAGAAATGCAGCCCCGGGAACAGAGGAACCCAGAAGCCTGAACCCTAGCAAACGTCGGCAGCTGTCTTGCTCCAACACGTGGACTTTGGCGAGGGAAGAAACTTATGCTTTGTGGCCTGGTAACTGTAAGCTTCTACCCCAAACAAATACCCTTTATAAAGACCAACCAATTATTAGTATATTTCCAAAGGCACCCCTTTGGCTGACTAATAAATGTAAATTTATTTCCCCAATATAACATAGGTATTCTCATTTATAAATTCCCTAATCATGATTCTTCTTCTTATCTGAACCTATAATTTTCAATTTACTTGTTAAGTATAGTTCTCAGAAACTAAAAGGCTTCAGATTGTTTATATGATGGTTAAGCCCTGAAACTTAGCAAATATGCAGTCAACTCTTCCTCTCCAGTTCTTCCAGCTTGCCCTGGACAACCAACAAAACAATAAGGATGAACCAGCCCAACCTCAAAAACAAGGAGTATCTTCAACTGCAAGCAAAACAATTCCATTCCTCTGCCCAATAATATCTACGTCCCTTCTCAGCCTAAGCAGTCAGAGCAGACATCTTCCCAAACCCCTCAAAAACTGAAGAATGAACAAAAATGGTGGTGGTGGGGGTGTAACCACTGACCAAAGCAGATCTATTGTTATTGTAGCTGTTACTTGAGTAACCTGTAAAATTGATACAAACAATAAATTTTTAAATTAAAAAAAAAAAATTTCCTGGTGCCTCCTAGAGAAGAGGAACAAGACAGCGAGCCGACATGACAGGCTGGGGCGGTGAACTGATGCAATAAGACGATGCAACAAGAGACACAAGGAGGTGAACATAATGAGAGACACAACAAAAAAGGGAGCAGAGGTGGCTCAAGTGATTGAGCACATACCTCCTACACCAGAGGTTCCCAGTTCCTCCTAAAAAGAAGACAAACACACAACGAACAGACACAGCAAATGCAAACAACAAGTAGGTAGGGAGAAATAAATAAAGTAAATCTTTTTAAAAAACAAACAAACAAATAAAAAAGTATTAAATATGCTCAAAGAGCTAAAAGAAAACAAGGACAAAGAACTAAAATCAGGAAGGGAACCAGCTGTGGCTCAATTGGTTGGGCTCTGGTTTACCACATGGGATGCCCCAGGTTTGGTTCCTGGGGCCTCCTGGCGAAGACAAGCCGCCGCGTGGTGAGCTGACGCAGCAGAAGGAGACAAGCAGACACAGAGAAACGCAAAAGCAAAATGAACACAGCGAGCACAATCAGCAAGGGGGGATATATAAATAAATAAAAATAAATCTTTAAAAAAAAAAGAAATCAGGAAAACAACAGATGAACACAAACAAAATATTTATAATAGAGAGATGGAAATTATGGCAAAGAACCAAACACAGCCGAAGTCCATAGTATCAGAAATTAAAAATTTTCTAGAGGGTTCAAGAGCAGATTGGAGCTGGCAGAAGAAAGATTCCATAAATATGAAGATAAAACAATTGCAATCACACAGGCTCAGAGGCAGAAGGAAGAAAATATAAAGACACCATAAAGCATAATAAAAATCACACTGTGAAAGTCCCAAAAGAAGAAAGAGAGAAGAGGTAGAGAGAATATTCAAAGGAATCATGGCTGAAAAATTCCCAAACTTAATGAAAGATAAGTATTCTCATCCAAGAGCACAATGAACTCCAAAGCAGATAAACCCAAATACATCTAAGCTATAGCATTTTATAATCAAACTGTCCAATGCCAAAGAGAATTCTGAAATCTACAAGAAAGAAGTACATGTCATACAAAAAGAGATCTCAGAAAGATTAAGCGCCAATTTCTCATCAGAAACAATAGACGCAAGAAGAGAGTGGAAGGACATATTTAAAGTACTGAAAGCAAAAATATGCCAACCAAGAATTCTATATCCAGCAAAAATGAGGGTGATATTAATATATTCCCAGATTAAGACACTCCCAGAAATTTCTTAGCAGACGGGGTGTAGCCCTGCAAGAGATGCTGAAGAGCGTTCTGGAGATTGAAAGGAATAGACAATAGAGAATAGGTCAAAACCACATTAAGAAATAAAGATCTTGTAATGGTGTGACAGTTTTATGTAATTGTGAATTCCAAAAATATAAATTGGATCATGCTTGTGGACTGATCTGTTAATCTGGGCATGATTAGGTTATGATTGGGCGTTGGCTGTGCCACTTTGGTGGGGCGTTGAGCCCTGCCCCTCGGTGGGTGTGGTCTCAAGTATAAAAGGCAAGGCAAAAGACAGAGGGAGAAGATTTAAGAAGCAGTTTTTGAAAAGCAGTTCTGATGTTGGAGAGAACGCCCCAGGAGTAGAAAGGTGAGCTGTTCGCCTGATAGTCTACAAGCTGACCTTGTGGAGGAAACAGAGGAACTAAGCCTGGAGAGAAAAGCAGCCCCGGGAAACCAAGAAGCCTGAACCCTGGCAAATGTCGGCAGCTGTCTTGCTCCAACACGTGCCAATGGACTTTGGTGAGGGAAGAACTTATGCTTTGTGGCCTGGCAACTGTAAGCGTCTACCCCAAATAAATACCCTTTATAAAAACCAACCAATTATTGGTATATTGCAAAGGCACCCTTTGGCTGACTAATACAGATCTCCAGTGAGGGTAATGACAAGGGTAAATACAAATGTCAGTACTACTGTATTTTTGGTTTGTTACTCCACTTTTTACAACTTTCAGGATCTAAAAGGCAAATACATAAAATATAATGATATGCATGATACGTCCAAAGAGATTGACTTAAGTATATAATTTGTGACAGAGCTCCATAAAGGTGAGGAATGAAGGAGTATAGAAACATGGTTGGTATGTACTACTGAAATTAAGTTGGTATCAAAGCAACTGAGATTGTTAAAGATTTAGGATGTTAAATTTAAGCCCCGTTGTAACTATAAAGAAAATATGGAAAATATGCAACCTCAATGTGATGGCTAGGCTAATGTGTCAACTCGGCCAGGTAATTGTGCCCAGCTGTTGGGTCCAGCAAGCCTGGGGCTAATTGCATCTGCATCAATCAGCAAGATTGGATGAAGAATGGATGACGCTGTTATCCATTCAGTTGACTGCTTATAGAAGGGAACTGATTTCAACATTCGGAGAGAATTTCCCAGCTCGTCGTTT
>PVKH010043553.1:0-10704 GCA_004027955.1 Chaetophractus vellerosus | reverse complement strand
GGGGGGGGTAGCATATGGGTACTCCTGGAATCTGTGTAACATTTGTGTAATCAATGTATCCTAAAAATATATATAGATATATAAAAAATAAATTAAAAATTAAAAAAAAATGTTCCTATAACTGAGGCGAAACCACTGATTGGTTTAATCAGTAAAAGAGTGGTGGGGAAAAATCTGGAAAAATGTATTTTACAAAGGTTATTTGTAGGTGTACAATGAGTGGGTACATGGCAAAAGTGGAAAAAAGTTAAGAGGTTAGTAAGGTCTTTATTGCAGCGGTTTATGAAAGAGATGGTGATGAAATGAATTGTGTATTGGTAGGGTTGGAAAGAAGTGGATGGAATTAATAGAAGGAAAAGAAAATCAGATTCACCAAATAAGTTTCTAAGTAAATTAAGATTCCATTCATTTATCCTCTGGGTTAAGAGTTTGACCAAAACTCCTGACCTAATTTCTGCTAGAAATCAGCAGACATTGACACTGTAGTTTATACCTAATCCTAAGGAATTAGAATTTGCATGATCTAAGCCAGAATACTGTAAGGTCAAAGGACACCTAATTGAGGTGCTCTAGGTATAGGCAGGTCTGAATAGAAGAAGAAGAAGGGATTCTAAAAGGATTTACTCTATGGTCCTAGAGTAAAAAATCAACATAATCTAGTCTAAGTTTAGACTAACGCTGAACAATAAACGGCCTGCTTAGCTTAGATATAAAACTTTGAATCTACTTTCAAGAAGACAATGGGAAAACAGTGTGCTACTTCTTATATGACCCCACTTACAATTAAGTGTCTCTGAGGGAGATGTAGCTTAATATGGGTGTTTTAGTTTCCTAGCTGCTAAATCAAATACCATACAACAGGCTGGCTTAATAACAGGAATTTATTGGCTCATGGTTTCAGGAGCTTGATGGCTTGCTTCTTCCTGGGGTCAGTATCTTCTGGCTAGCCAGCAATCTTTGGGATTCCTTGGCTTTTCTGTCATATGGCAACACACATGGTGATAACTTCTCCTTTCGCCTCAGGGTTCCATTGACTTCTGGACTTCTGTCTTCAGGCTGCTCCCCATGGCTTCTCTCTCTATCTGACTATCACTCTGCTTATAAAGAACTTCAGTAATTTGGATTAAAGCCCAACCTGCTTCAGACCTTTACTAACCGAAGTAACATCTTGAAGAAATCTTATTTACAATGGGTTCGCACCCAACAGAATGTGGACCATTACCAAGAATGTGTCCAAACGGGGGACACAATTAATCCACTACTTCAGGTTTCTCAACCTGGGCATTATTGACATTTGGTCTGAATAATTCTTTGTTATGGGGGACCATCCTGTGCTTTGGATCCTATGAAACATCCCTGCCTCAACCCTCTAGATGCATATGGCGCAAAGTTGTCTTTCATCACTTCTTCAACAATCCTACAACCTTCTAAATGACATTGTTCTATTCAATACACTGGGCAATTTAAGTTCTAAGAAAATGCATTCTCCCGTACCCTACAAGAGGATGTATAATGGTTGGATGCTAACTTTTTTCCTGAATTGAGTCCAGTTTTAAAAACGTGCCTCACTTGTTCAGCTACAACAACTTAGGTGAATCACTTAATCTATCAGGACATCTGCTTCCAAATCTATAAAATAAAATGTCCAAATAATTTGCTGTTTTTCAAACCTGCTTGGTCCTAAGAATTATCTGGAATCTTGTTAGAAATGTGGATTCCTGGGATCCATCTCTAACTACTGTAACAGTTTCCAGAGGAGGAGCCTGAAAATGTGTATTGTTTAAGCAAGTACTCTGGAGAGTCTTATCATCAGATATGTTTATGGAACACTGCATCAGATAATCTCTAGGGTCCTATCCAGCTCCAACTCTCTAGGTCTTTCCAAGGAGAAAAACATTTTAGGAAGACCATTTATTCTTTTAGGCCACTGAAAGAGTATAGTAGTAATTGAATTCCCCACCATTTAGAAAGCAGTACCTGGGTGACCTGAAAGAGTCATAGGGACCCCAGAGGGAATAAGTTAGTCAATGGAAACATTTGACAGCATTTAAGAGCATTAAAAGCACTAGTAATACTGGTGTTTTGCTGTAAAATGAATCATATGCTTTCAAATCTAAGGCTCCTGGACAACATTACTCAACTGTAACACCTTCATTTCCTCTTGCTTTTATTTGTATTCTTTTTTTACAGCTTCAGAATACAGATGCAAAATAAGAAACAATAAAAAGGCAATATTCCTGAAATGAAAATGCACAAACCTTGCAGAGTCTTAAGTTCATTTATGTATTTCTCACAAGACTAGGGTGCTCAAGGAGGGATTAAGTGTACACAGTGCAAAGTGTCTCCTATCATGACTACTTAAGCTTTCAACCTTTTCATAATAGGAAATATGGGAACCAGGCAAGAAGCAATGCTGCTAGGGGAAATGCTGAACAACAGTTCTATTTCATATGTAATTGCATCATCTCCTGAGTCACTGTATTGATGGATGGTGCAGGCATTTGCTTAAGGCTGTGTATTATGTCACTTTATTAAGCCTTAAAAGTTACATAAGTGGATGCTACCTGAACAAATAAATAGAAAGGCAGATTACAGCAGTGAATTGTCATGCCAGGAGGGAAAAATAACAGCGTGGACAAAGAATTTGTGAGTTGATGTCCTCAAATGGCAAATATTGCCAAAAAGTGAAGGAATATGAGGTATGTACTCTCCAACACATTTTCCCCACAGTCAAAGCCCAAATGATTGCAGTTCCTCTTCCATATAGAATGTGGAATTATTCAATAATATCCATACTGGGAATAATCAGAACATTCATTCAGATCACTTTTTTTATGGACTTGATCATGCCAATCTGGTTCTCTCATTAAGTACCCACAGTATTTTCTTTAGTCAGAGTGTGCTTTAAATTATTCTCATTTTTCCATTCTGATAGTGTAATAGATAACAAAACATTAACATAGAGGTTAAGGGGTTTTCTCAGTGTCACACTGCAAGTCTGTGGCATGATTGTACAAAAATTCTTTTTGTGTTTGCTATTAAACTTTAGTAGGCTCAACACATTTCCTCAAAGTGGACGTGCATGTAGTTTTTGCATTAAAATCTATTTCATACATCAGAAGCAGGTAATCCTGTTCTTTTAGGCAATGTACTGATGTTATAGATTGGGCTGCTGTGTTATTTCTCAAAAGGTGCATTGCGTACACTGCATGGCTCAGATACTATTGTAGAGTCAGAGCCTGCTAGAAGAATCTATTTTGTTGGACCTGGCAAAGTAAAAAAAAAACACACAAAAAACTGGATAATGCATAGCATTTCTCTGAACAAATCTGAGAAAATAAAGAGCATGGTTTTAATGAATTCCAGAAACCATGAAAGACTTATTCTAAAAAATTATAGTCATTGAAAGACATTAAGAATTTGAGTTACAGGATCAAATTTGCAGTTTAAACATTACTTAGGCATAAGAAGGATTTGCAGGTGTGTAAGACTAGAGGCAACAGAGTTGGTTAGGAGGCTACTGTGCATGTGGTGCTTTCCAGACTTCGTTGAACAGAGCACGTTTTCCCCCCTGGAGCCGATGTCCGTATTAGTGTTTTTTCAGAACACATTAGGGATTGCCAAAGGTTGTTTCTATGTTCTCAGTCTTGTGACTTCACTGTACCCATTTCCAATGGTTTAATGGTTCCAAAAGGTATTTCACAAACTAAATAATTTTTGTGGGGACCTGTAACATATGACTTGAGTATAGGATGCATGGTAAGCCCAGGGTATCTTAACGACACTCACAGCAGCAATTAACTCCAGCCTTTATTATGTGATTCCAACTTCTGCAGTTTTAATATTTGTGTAAATGTTTCTCTCCTCTCTATATCTACCTTTATTCATTAAATGTTCTATGAATAGAAAGACTGTTTGATTCTGCAGTGGCCATTACAGCTGTAGCAGTGACCCCTCATTGCATAATTGAAACTTTCATTTAAATCTGGAAATGAAAACGTACAAGCCACTCTTGCTTTTAGTCTACATATGCACTCGTGCATTTAGGTAAAGGTAGGCATTAAAGTACTTAATTTGTAGATATCAAAGACATTTTAATTAAAAAAATATTGTTATCAAGAGTTTCCATTTTCATATACACTGTTTTCAACTGCTAACCAGATTCAGGGCCAGTAGTATCTACTCCAAGAGTGAATACTGATCAAATTTCAAGTTCAGATTGGAATATTTAGTGATGCAAAGTAATCTTTTGTTTCTGAAATCTCCAGATGTTTAATTTCCAACTTGGACTATGTCTGCTCTCCTAAACTCTGTTCAAAATATATCTGTAAATTAAAGCTTTGTGAATAAGGTTTTTTCTTTATTGACATCACCAGGACACCTTATGGATCATTTGCAGAGAAATTGTATTTGATGAGAAGAGCACTTCACAGCCCTGAAGTAGTAACTGTGAATGCTTTGCAAGTTGCGTTACCTGGCCTGAGCTCTTCCAGTATATATTTTTTCTTTTTCATAAATTTTGGAAACTTTTTAAAAGTTGTAACAAGATGTTGGCAATTTACCTTTTTTTCAAATTTAGGATTCATAATTTGGAAGTGAGGGAAACATTGGTCAGTGGGGCTGATTCCCCCCTTGTAGATGCCTCAGAAGAAACAATGAGGCCAGGCACTTTGCCAAACCTTGGGGGCATGGTTCTTACTTTAATAACCTGATACTTACTTTTATATTAAGTTCCCTAGGGATGGATGCTAAAGAAGAAAACAGGTCTGAAAGAGGTTACCCATTGCATTAGTCAGCCAAAGGGGTGCTGATGCAAAACACCAGAAATCTGTTGGTTTTTATAAAGGGTATTTATTTGGGAAAGAAGCTCAGTTATCAGGCCATAAAGCATAAGTTACTTCTCTCACCAAAGTCAATTTCCATGTGTAGAGCAAGATGGCTGCCTGTGTCTGTAAGGGTTCAGGTTTCCTGGGTTCCTCTCTTCTTGGGGCTTGCTTGTCTCCGGGCTCAGCACCTCTGCCATCTCCACAAGGTGAGCTGTAGACTATGACGCTCTCCAGGCTTTGCCTCTCTCCACAAGGCCAGCTGTTGAGAACAGCTTGTCTCTTTTCCTCGGGCCTTCTCTCCTTCCTCATGACCAAGCTCCTCTGTGTGCTTACCTCCCTGGGCACCAGCATTAAAATTCAGCATCACAACTCCAACATCAAAATTCCAACTAACTCCTCTGCTCTGCCATATAGTTTTATCTCTGAGTACCCACCCATCAAGGGGCAGGGATACAATGTCCTACTGACGTGGCCCAATCAAAGCCCTAATCATAATTTAATCACACGCAGAGGAACAGACTGGTTTACAAACATAATCTGAACTATTTTTGGAATTCATAACTATATCAAACTGCTACATAAAAACATGCAACAGAAATTCAGAACAAAGATTCTTGTTTTGAAATCTTAAGATTTTCAATAAGATTTCTAGTTTCAGAGATTACTAGGTTCAGTTTCTCTTTCTTTAATCTATTAAAGTCTAAAATTTCATAAACTAAAAGGTTATTCTTAAACTAAATTAGCATAATTAAACCATTTGAGCATTTATTAATTGGAAAAATAAGATTTCTATACAAATAGGCCATAATTTTTACATAGCATATATGATTTTTACAGCACCATTGCTGATGATGAGAGAGTGGGCTTCTATATATAGATAATGCACTTTATCACATTCATCAAACCCAAATCATCAGATCTGAAAGACCTGGAGGTCACTTTAAATTATTCATCAATGTTTGTAGTAATCTTTTGGTTTTTGGCCATACATGACTTGATGTGATAAATTTATGCCTGTACCACAATGGTATTAGGAATAGGAGAGTGGGTAGCAGATAGTAAATACATAGGCCCATCTATTCCTTTCCTGGGTTAATGTTCTAATGGCGGGAGGGGGGGGAACTCATACAAGTATTTTTCTAATGCTAATTATGAAAGAGGCACAAAGATCTAAATATAGAAACATGTGAGAGAAAAATGAAATTCCTGCTGTGAGTCAGAAGCGGGTGCTGATAAGAGGCAGGACTTGAATAAGGTCATTCCTTAGTGGACTCTCCACTTCTGGGTGCAAAATGGAGTTTAGGAGTCCTGGCTTACCTCTTACCCAAAAACAATCTCAGTGCAAAAGAGAGCCTTTTTCTCCCAACATTCTGAGCAAGTGTTTCAGAATTGAGTATCTACCTGGTTTGACTTAGATTATTTGCCCATCACTGAAGCAATCACTGAAGGAGGGGCTTTTAAGATGTGCTTGGTCAGACCTGAATTCTTTGCTCATCTCATTGAGAGTGGGTGTGTCTGTGGCTTCCTAAGAGTAATAAGGCGCTATTACCAGAGGATAATGAAACAAATATTCAATAGGCCCATAAAGGAAATTTCCACTTCACTGGAAGACAAATTTGATCCAATTATATATCCACTGGTAGTGGTGGTTCAGGCAGAGAAGTTCATTAAGTGACAGGGACCAGTGGACCATGTTTTCTATAGTTTCTTCCACTTCTAACATTGTTTTTGTATCAAGTAGTGTAATGGTTTGAGTTTGATTTAATTATGAATTCCAAAAATATAGATTAGATTATGTTTGTAAGCTGGTCTGTTCATCTGGGCATGATTGAGTTGTGAGTAGGGCGTTAACTGCCACATCAGTGAGATGTTGAGCCCCGCCCCTTGGTGGGCGTGGTCTCAAGTATGGAAGGCTAGATAAGAGGCAGCAGAGAAAAGCAGATTGAGAAAAGCAGATTGAGAGCAGAGCTTTGGAGAAGGAGACTTGAAAAGCAGTTCTGATGCTGGAGTGAGCCGTTCGCCTGATAATCTACAGCTGAACTCGTGGAGAAAACAGAAGCTAAGACCGGAGAGAAACGCAGCCCCGGGAACAGAGGAACCCGGAAGCCTGAACCCTGGAGACGTCGGCAGCCATCTTATTCCAACACGTGGACTTTGGTATGGGAAGAAATTTATGCTTTGTGGCCTGGTAACTGTAAGCTTCCACCCCAAATAAATACCCTTTATAAAGACTGACCAATCTTTGGTATATTTCAAAAGGCACTCCTGTGGCTGACCAAAACAAGTAGTATAAATAAATGCATTGCCCATCCCCAGAAAAGAAATAGTGTGAGGAACAACTGGAAATGTAAGAGGATGAATGCAGACACACTTTTTCTTCTGCAACTAATTTCAAGAACTGAGCATTGCCCTTTTAGCTTTTCCATCATGAAGAGATCTTCTGGAAACACTATATATTGTGATTATTTTGTTCCTTAAAGATGCTTCAAGTGAGCTCCTATTATGTGAGTGCAACCTGTTAAACATTGGAGTCATTACAAAAATGGATAAGAATGGTCCATTCTTTCCAGGAATGCCCAGTTAGCCAGAGATACGTATAGGTAAACATAAAGTTTCCATCAACATGAAAAGTGTTATAAGAGATATGTTTAAAATACAATGCCACAAAAAATAAGAGTCAACTTTCTCACTTGAAGACGCCATGAAAAGCTTCATGGAGTAATTAAAAAATTAGCTAAGTCCTCAAGTAGGCTCCCCACATGAAGACGAATAGGGTTGGAAAAATTTACTACAGGCTTTTCTCTATGTGTCAAGGGTAAAATTTGATTTTCAAACACTTCCCTCTCAAGGTAACCTTCAAATCCAATCATATATAAAACAAGAGAAATTCCTTTAATGTGAAATTTATAACAACAGCATACCTAATGGTAGCACATAAGCTTTATATTAGAATAAAGCTCCTTCTGGTTTTCTGCCAGTGCTATTATATATATTTTCACTTTGAACATCATATCATAATCACCATAAAATTTCTTTTTAATGTTACTATGAAATAATTGCAAGTAAGACTGAGAGGCTTCTTTAAGAACAAATGTAGGTAATTTATGAGACTGGATAGAGACAAATCAATCAGAGTTAAGATAGTTAGAATCTAATTGTGTTTAGAATTACTGATATCCAAGGTGATATCATTTTCTGAATTTACTTCAGAGTTCATGATGTTGCACCATCTGTTGGAAAAGATGCTTCTAAAGTGACCTTCTAAAGAAGAAACAGGACTACATCATATTCACACTCAAAATCCCTTGTTATGCTGTTTTCACAAGGGACACAACTATGGCAGGGGAGGATCACTGGTGTGGGGTATCAGAGATGGGGGGATGTGTGGAGAGGGGTGCACCTGAGGCATGCCTCTAAGGCATAAGATTGTGTTCAATTGTTCATGGGGCATGGTCTCAGTGGGTGGATATCCATACAACAATGAAAAGAATACTGAACTCCCACCCTGGGGATTCCTGCTACATTCTCTAATAGAACAGCTAGAATCCCCTGAGTACAAGGGCAGTGACTAGTGAAGGAACACACACTTACACCAGACCCTTGATATTGGTGATTGTACTTATGAACCTTTTCTTGTGAAATGGAAACGTAGCCTAGTATTATATATTGCCTAAGAGTTACCTCCTGAAAGTCTCCTTGTTTCTCAAATGGGTTTCATTCTAAGCCAAACTCAGCATATAAATGCACTACCTCCACCACCTGGCAGGGACATGACCCCCAGGGATGAGCTTCCCTGGCACTGAGGGATTATTACCAAGCACCAACTAGCAATGCTTCTGGAAAAAGACCTTGACAAAAAGGGGAAAATATTAAATACAAATGAGGTTTATGGTTAAGAGATTTCAAAAGTGAGTTGGGATGTCATTCCAGAGGTTATGCCTATGCACCTATCAGCAGGATCTCATTGATGCTACAGTAAACAGTGCCTCAAACAGCAGGGCTCCTGAGGGGTCTAGAGACACCCAGACACTGTAAGCAGGGCAGACAGCTCAGGAATTAAGCACTCTTTCAGTGGACCTTTCTGTGGAATTTATGTTCCCCAGTGTAACAGAGTTAGACTCATTTATAGTTTCCCTACACATGGCTTTTCTGCCCCTTTTATTTGAACATATACTTAGCACCAGACTTGTTAAATATATGTCCCATAGACTTAAATCTTTGGTCTGTTCATATGCCAGTTGAGCCCTGAATCTCAGAAGAGTTGCAGCACTTACTCTCCAGTTCATTGGACTCACCCAGGACAATTAACAAGATGATGATGGACCACGCCCATCCCAAGGGACAGAGACCATCTGCAACTGCAAGCAAGATAGTTCCAGCCATCTTTCCTGTAGGACCTAAGCCTCCTTTCAATTAGAAACAAAGTGGGCATCACCATCCCCAAATCCTCAAGATTGGGGAATGAACAACAGATTAAATTAGACTTTTTATTATTCTAGCAATGGAAGAACTTTTATCATTGATATAAAGGTAGTGGCCACCAGAGGTTCTAAGGGTAGAAAAAGGGAAGTATATGTATAATATGGGACATATTTGGGACTTTGGAGTTGTCCTGCATGAAATTGCAATGACAGGTACAGGCCATTATATATTTTGTCATAACCTACAAAATTGTGCAGGATAGAGTGCAAACTATGATGTAAACTATAGTCCACTGTTAGTAGCAATGCTTCAATATGTGTTCATCAATTGTAACAAATGTACCATGTAATGAATGATGTTTTAATGTGGGAAAGTTTGGGATGAGGTGGTAGTGGGGCATATGGAATCCCCTATATTTTTATGTAATATTTATGTAATCTAAGGCTTCTTTAAAAATAAAAAAGGGCAACACACACACACACACACACAAAAAATATTTCAGTATATTCAAGAAGAGGAGAGACAAAGATGGCAGTATAAGACATTCCAAGGAACCATCCCCACATAGAACCTTGGAACAACCAGCAAATACTGGTAGAGTAATCATTCTCAAAACTCCAGAAGTTAACAGGTTGACGTATCTGAGCAAGTGACCAATCTAGATAACACAGTTTTAATTAGCAGTAGGAGAGGCTCATGGCATCCTTGCTAACCACTCCTCTCTCTGTCCCTGGTGCAGTGTAGAGCCAGTCTGTGCTCCTATTGTGGGTTCTTGACCCTATTCCAGTGGGAGCAAAGTAATCTCTATGTGCATACTGAGGTGCTTGTATGTCAGTGCTAAACAATCTGGTGGCACATGGAAAGACTGAAAGAGAAAAGATAGCAAACTGAAACACTGAACTTTGAAAACTCATCCCAAGCTCTCCCTCCCAGAACTTGTCCTGCAGAAAGAAGCTTGCAGATAAATAAAGCAGTGTAAGAAACAAGTAGAAGTGGCCTGGGGGAAAGGATTACCTACTTTATTTCAAAGGGAGTAGAGGGGGCATCTGAATTTCTGTAAATTGAGGAATTCCTAAGATCAGGAGCAAGCACAAGCCAGGGAGAAAACATAGCCTCAAGAAATGAGAGCATTCAGAACTTAACATCCACCTTGGGCTGATATTATGATATGAGGACTAATCTCTGAAGAAGAGCACAGCCAACCCAGAGCCAATAAGCAAAGACTATCAGAAGTGTTTGCCCATTGGTCTGTTTTTGTTAACTCCTGATGTTACAGAAATCTGATCCTGTAAAAACCCAAACAGCACTCTGAGGAGTGGACGAACAGTTTTATTACGCGCGGACCCAGAAAAGTCAGTCTTCAAAAATAATTTCTGGGCCCCAAAGCCTTGATTTTCATCAGTTTATATAGGGCTTTTACATAGGTACATTCTTAAGCAAGTGGGCCATCAAGATT
>PVKH010043552.1:0-10705 GCA_004027955.1 Chaetophractus vellerosus | reverse complement strand
ATGCATAGACTGACATACTTGAAGTCTTTTCCTGGAGAGGCACCCTTATTAACAATGACAGAGTTTAGCACAATGATTCTCAAAACAATTTCAATTAGAAACACCTTGGAAAGCATTAAAATATACTAAATATAGAGCCCCAGCCAATATTTATTAAATTAAAATCTCTGTAAGAAAGGCCTATATTTCAATTGTGCCCATGCACAATAGCCACTACTCAAGACTAGAATATAATTGTATGCTATGTTGTCTAAGGAGAATGGAAGAAAAATAATGGAGATTAGAATGGTAGAGGTCTGAAATTTCAGGATTCTGGATGGATTAATACTGGGCATTGACTGTTTCAGTTACATGATCTTGGAGCGGGCACTTGCATTCTGCAAGTCTAAGTTCTATACTAAAAAGGAATAGTAATAACCCATCTCATATCCAAGTGTTTTACTTTCCCAAAGGGCTGAAAATGAAAAGTAATAGAAATGGGATGGCTTTTACTAAAAGGATTTATTTGTGGTAAAATCATTCAGTTCCAAGACCATGAGCAGTCAAAATCAGGACACCATAAGAGATGCTTTCTCAACAAAGTCAGCTACCACATGGCAAAGCAAGATGGCCACCAATCTCTACCAAGGTCTCTGCCTTTCTGCAGCTGTAGGCAAGCCAGGCATAGGGCTCTTTCTTATGAGGTCTTCTCTCTTTCTCTGGGACTCAGCTCTTTGAGGCTCTCAGGTATGTCTCACACTGAAGCTCAATTGTAGATGAAACCTCTCTTGTATGGCAAGATCAAGTGTTATGGTTACCTTTTCCCATGTCTGTATCTCTCTGTGTCTCCTTTTTTCACTAAACCCAGCAAGACCGCAGAGACTCAACCTGAGTCATGCTTCACTGACATAAACCAGTCAAAATTGTCTCACCTTCACAGAAATGGATTAATTCTATTTAAGGGATTCATAAAAAATTTCAAAGCATCACATTTCATCCTCTGAATCCCCCAAAAGACTTGTCATCCATATGCAGAATACATTTATTACATCACGATATTCCAAAAACCTTCAATCATTTCAGTAGCAATGTTAAGTACAAAATCACATAAAAATCAGTTATAGGCATGCAGTTTGTCTTAGGGAAAAGTTTTCTCTGGAGAGACATAGGTAGGGTAAACATTTGCATTATGATATGGAGAGATTGTGAAGGAAACATGTCTCATGGGTCCACAACAGTTCCAAAAACCTTCAGGTCATAGTCCATTAGCTTTAAAAGTCTGAGAGTAATCCTTAAAATGATGCTTTTTTCTTCTCCTCAGGGCTCTATGGTGGCCCACCTTTCCCACCGGCTTGCTCAATGACAATATTCTAGGTTCTACCCTCATCAAGCATGTAGGTGGCGAATGATATTCAAAGCTCACCTTCCAAGAACATTGGGGTGACAGCCATACTTTCCCTAATCTGTGAGGTACAGTCACAACACATTTAGTACAGTGATGAGACAGCAGCAATCTTTCTACTCTCTAACATACATGCTTAGCCCCCTCAGAATATTGTGGTGGTGACCTGGCTCTCTCCAGTCTATGAGGAATAGGCCCACAGCCCTCACAGAAGTGGGGTGGTGACCTAACTAAATGCAACCACCCAAGAATGCACACTCTATAGGCTAGGGTGGCCAAACTCTTCCTGAGCAATGGGTTGGAATATACACCCTTCTCAAATGCTGGGCAAACTCACCCTTTCTGTACACATGGGAAAGGTCCCTCCCTTGGTCCAAGGAGATGTCTTAATTCCAGACCTTATCTTCCACAGTTTTCCTCTTGAACCTGATTTTTTCTTCAATCTCTCCCCTCCCTGTTATTTTTATTCTAAGCTGAAAGTTGTTTCATTCATACATGTCTCACAAAATTCTTGTTAAATTAGCATGCAGGCTACAGAGGTATAAGCCATCAGACAGTAAGACTTCCCACAAGTCTTTTCTGGATAATTGAATTTCCAATTCTGACTTACAAGTTCCTATTGTAGTTAAATTGTCATGTGAGCTACTATCTTCTGGGGGCTGGTTTTCAGAAGCTTGGAATTTCCCAAATAAGCCTCTGATTTCTTTGTGCCCAGCAGTTTAGTTCTCATCTTATCTCTTTCCTCTTGCATTTTACTGTAAGCTGCAAGGAGAAGCCAAGGAACATTTTTCGACATTTACTTTTGAAATCTCTTCAGCTAAATTCCCAAGCTCATCATTTTAAAATTCTACCTTCCATCTAACATAAGGAGTCAATTTTGCCAACTTTAAAAGAAGGATCACCTTTCCTCCAGTTTCCAATAGTATTTTCATCATTTCTTTCTAAGGTCTTATCAGACATAACTTTAGGGTTCATGTTCCTACCAATAGTCTCTTCACAGCAATCTATCCCTTTTCTATCAAGCATCTCACAAGTCCTCCAAAAAATACCCCTTAACCATTTATAAAGCATTTCCAGCACTTTTGGTAACTTTAGCAGCATGACCCCTCTCCTGATACCAGTTTCTCTTTTAGTTTGCCAAAACACTGCTATGTCAAAGTACCAGAAATGGATTGACTTTTATATAAAATGTATTTATTTGGGGTAAAAGCTCACATTCCAAGGCCATGAGAAGTCCAAATCAGAACACTATAAGAGGTGCATTCTCACCAAAGTCAGCTACCACATGGCAAAGTAAAATGGCCAAGAATCTCTGCCAAGGTCTCTGCATTTCTACATATGTAGGCAAGTCTATTGTATGGCTTTTGATCTTACTGGGCCTCTTCTCTCTCTCTCCTGGCCTCAGAGCTTTAAGCCTCTCAAGGTTTCACACTTTGCTGCTCAACTAAGGATGAAACCTCTCTTAAAAGGCAGGATCAAATATGGTGGTTTCTTTTTTCCTGTATCTGTCTCTCTCTGTGTCTCCATTTTTTATCAGACCCAGCAAAAGGACAGAGATTCAACTTGAGTCATTCTCACTGATGTAACCAAATCATTATGGTTTACATTTTGAACTGTACATTTTTATAAATTTTAACAAAATTTAAAATGGCCTGTATCCATTATTGGAAAATCATGCAGAACAAATCTAATGTCTTAAAATGCCCTATGTTCCAACTACTCTATTCATCCCTCCCCTTCCCTTTGGGACCTATGGTAATCATTAAGTTTCACTTTTTGAAAAATAAGATTCATAGTTTCTTGCAGTAATAATGAGGGCCAGACATATTGGTCTGTTTTCTTTTATTAGGCATTGCCTATGTTCTCGAGAGACTCTTCAATCTCTTTTGGAGAACATAACAGGACCTACCAGGATAAGAATTTATTTATTTTTGTTTATTGTGTGGGTCTCCACCAACCAATATAGCACACAATGAACAAGATGGACACTTACATATACTACAGAAGGCTGCCCCAAGTGTGCTATGTCCAGAATGCCCACCCACATTCAATATTCTACACAAGTAAACCTCCATTGCCATATTTGCCAAAAGAACATTCCCCAATGTTGTAGTTTAATCACAGACCTGCAAATTCCCAGAGTTCACCTGCTCCTTCTCCTGACCATCCCCCCAGTTCCATTTATATTTCAATCTGACCTCCCCAAACTTATCCCCTTCAGAGACCAGCAGTGTCCGAACTCAATAGCATCAGTGAACCACTGTCATGACCATCCCCAGCACAACTACACCCTTCCACCTTATCATATATTTTGCCCATATGGGTTTTAGCTTACTACCCTCTCCCTCATTTCTATCTCCTGTTAACCTATATTCCAGGCTTTAGCTGTGTGAGTCTGATCAATTTGCTGATATCAGTGAGGTCACGTAATATTTGTCCTTCAGTGCCTGGCTTGCTTTAGTCAACATAAGGTATTCAAGATTCATCAATGTTATCCCACGGGTTAATAATGCACTCCTTCTTATAGCTGAGTAATATTCCATTGTATGTATATACCACAGTTTGCTTATCCATTCCTTTTTTGGTGGACATTTGGGTCATTTCCAATTTTTGACAATAGTGAATAATGCTGCTAGAAACATTGCTGTGCATATATCTGTTTGTGTTCCTGCTTTCAATTTTCCTGGATATATACCTAGCAGTGGGATTTCTGGACCATATGGCAGTTCTATATTTAGGCTCCTGAGTATTTGCCAAACTGTCCTCCACAATGGCTGCACCATTCTACATTCCCACCAGTAGTACATAAGCGTTCCCTTTCCTCTATATCCTCGCCAACACTTGTAGTCCTCTGTTTTTCAATAGCCCCCAGACTAATGAGTGTAAGATGATATTTCATTGTACTTTTGATTTGCATTTCCCTAATAGCTAACAACTTTTCATGTGCTTTTTAGCCATTTGTATTTCTTCTTTGGAGAAATATCTATTCAAATCATTTGTCCAATTTTTAAAGGTTTTTTTGTCTTTTTATTTTTGAGATGTAGAATTTCTTTATATATGCTGGTTATCAGGCACCAATTAGATAGATGCTAACCAAATATTTTCTCCCATTGATTATGCTGCCTTTTCACTTTCTTGACAAACTCCTTTGAGGTGAATTTTTTTTAATTTTAAGGAGGTCCCATTGTCTATTTTTTCTGTCATCGCATATGCTTTGAGTGTAAAATTCATGAAGCCATTTTCTACTACAAGAATTTGTAAATACTTCCCTACATTATCTTCCAAGATCTTTATGGTCTTGGCTCTTATATTTAGATCTTTGATCAATCTTGAGTTAATTTTTCTATAAGGTGTGTGATGATGTTCCTCTCTCATTCTTTTGGATATGGATATCTAGTTCTCCAAGCACCATTATTTATTTTTTTAATTAATTAATTTTTTAAAAGTACATCAATTACATAAATGTTACAAAAAAATTTGGGGGGTACCAATATGCCCCACCTCCCACACCTCCCACAACCTCCCACATAAACATTTCTCATTAATGTGGCACATCACCTGCAATAGATATACACATTTTGGGGCTTTGCCACTAAGCATGGACCATAGTGAAGAGTCCATTTGATCCCAGTTGAGTATGCTTGTTGACCTTGTTGAGTATCAGTTGACCTTATATGCAAGGATCTATATCAGAAATCTCAGTTCTGTTCCATTGGTCAGTATGTCTACCCTTGTGCCAATTCCATGAAATATTGACCACTTAGCTTTTTAGTTTGTTTTAAAGTAGAGTAGTGAGATTCCTGATTTCATTTTTTTTTCAAAATGTCTTTGGTTATTGGAGCCCCTCCTCCTCCAAATAAATTTCATAGTTAGCTTTTCCAATTCAGCAGAAAAAGTTGTGGTAATTTTTATTAGGATTGCATTAAATATGGAAATCAATTTGGGTGGGTCTTCCTATCCATGAACAGGGAATATGTTTCCATTTATTTAGGCCATCATTGATATACTTTAGCAGTGTTATATACTTTTATGCATACAAGTCCTTTACATCCAAAGTTAAATTCATTCCTAGGTATTTGATTCTTTTAGTTGCTATTGGAAATGGATTTTTTTCTTTACTTCCTCCTCAGATAGTTCATTATTGGGGTACAGAAATGCTATGAATTTTTGTACATTGATCTTATGGCCTGTAACTTTACTGAACTCATTTATGAGTTCTAGAAGCTTTGTTGTAGATTTCTCAGGGATTTCTATGTAGAGGATCATGTCATCTGCAAATAGTGAAATTTTTAGTTCCTTCTTTCCAATTTGGTTTTTATATCTTTTCCTTGCATAAGTGCTCAAGAAAGTACTTCTCACACAATATTAAATAAGAGCAGTGACAGTGGCATCCTTGTCTTATTCCAGAACTTAAAGGGAAAACTTTTAGGATTTCACCATTGAATATGCTATTGGCTGTGGGTTTTTCATATATACCTTTAATCATGTTGTAAAAGTTTCTTTTAATTTCTATATGTTGAAGTGTATTCATAAGGAAAGGGCCCTGTATTTTGTAGAATTCTTTTTCTTCCTCTATAGACATGATCATGTGGTTTTCTTCTTTGATATGTTAATGTGGTGTATTACATTGATTGATTTTCTTAAGTTGAATCATCATTGTATCAGTGATGAAACCCACTTTGTCATTGTGTATAATTCATTTGATGTGTTGTTGAATATAATTAGCAAGTACTTTGTTGAGGATTTTAGCATCTATTTTAATTAGAGAGATGGATATTTAGTTTTCTTTTCTTGTGGTATCTTTGTGTGACTTGGTTATTAAGGGGATATTGGCATCATAGAATTAATTAGGCAATTCATTCTCCCACCACTTCTGCTTCCTGGAAGAGTTTAAGCAGGATTGGTGTTAGTAAATTCCAGAATGTTTGGTGGAATTCACCTGTGAGGCCATCTGGTCCTAAGCTCTCCTTAGTTGGGACGTTTTTGAAGACTAATTCTATCTTGTTACTTGTGATTGTTCTGTTGAGTTCATCAATTTATTTTTTCTTCAATGTAGACTGCTTCTGTGTTATTAGTGAGTCAATTTCATCTAAGTTATTTATCTTCTTGTCATACAATTTTTCAAAATTTCCTCATATGATATCCCCTTCCTCATTTCTTATTTTATGTAATTGCATTAACTCTCTTTTTTTCTTCATTACTTTATCTAAGGGTTTGTCAATTTTATTAATCTTCTCAAAGAATCAAATTTTGGTTTTGTTATTTTTTCTATTGCTTTCTTATTTTCAATTTTGTTAACTCTATGCTAATCTTTGTTATTTCCTTCTCCATACTTGCTTTGTGGTTAGTTTGTTGTTCATTTCCTATCTCAGGGTGTGCAGTTGGTTCTTTGATTTTAGCTGTTTCTTCATTTTTATTATAGGTGTTTATGGCTATGAATTTCCCTCTCAGAATTGCTTTTGCTGCATCCCATAGGTTTTGATAGAATGTGATGTCATTTTCATTCATTTCAAGGTAGTCACTGATTTCTTTTGTAATTTCCTCCTTGACCCACTGAATGTTTAAGAGTGTGTTAACTTTTATACCTTTGTGCTTAATCTGGTTCTGTGTCCCTCACTGATTTCCAGCTTCATTCCATGTGGTAAGAGTAATGACATTGTATGATTTCAATCTTTCTGAATTTTGAGAGTTGTTCTGTTGCCTAACATGTGGTCTGTACTGGAGAATGATCCACATGCACTTGAGAAGAAAGCATTTCCTGCTATATTTGTTTGTAATGGAGGATTAGATCCAGATCCTCTAATGTATTATTCAAGGTCTCTGTTTCTTTATTGATCCTCTGTTGAGATGATTCGTCTAATGCGGATAATGGTGTATTAAATTTCCCCACAGTAATTGTAAAGGCATCTCTTTCTCCACTTAGTTTTTTCAATGTTTGCCTCATGCAATTTCAGGTACTCTGGTTAGGTGCATAAAAAGATATGATTGCTCTTTCATTTTCATAGATTACCACTTTGATTAATATATAGTGGTTTTCTTTGTCTCTTACAATATTTTTGCATTTAAAGTCTATTTTGTCATATATTAGTATAGCTGCTCCCACCCTTTTTGGATACTGTTTATATGCAAAATTGTTTTCTAGCCATTCACTTGCAGCCTCCTTGCATCCCTGGTTTTAAGGTGAGTTTCTTGTAGACAGCATATAGATAAGTCATATTCCTTATCCATTCTGCCAATTTGTGTCTCTTGATTAGAGAGCTTACACCATTAACATTCAATATTATTGCTGTCAAGGAATTACTTACATTAGCCATATATTCTTTAGGTTTATGTATGCTGTAGGTTGTTTTTATACCTTTTTTAAATCTTTTTAGTTATTCTTACAATCTCTTCCAACTGTCTTTCTCCTTTTTTGTCCTTTCAACCTGAAGAACTCCCTTTAGTATTTCTTAAAGGACAAGTTTCTTATTGACAAACTCTCTTAATTTCTGTTTATCTGTGAATATTTTGAATTCTCCCTCATTTTTGAATGTCTTCTTTAATAGTTGCAGAATTCTTGCCTTTCAGGGTCTTTTGTTCCTTTACCTTTTTAACTATGTCATACCACTGCCTTCTTGCCTCTATGGTTTCAGATAAAAATTCAGCACTTAATCTTATAAAACTTCCATTTTATGTGATGGATCACTTTTGTTTTGCTATTTTCAGTATTCTCTCTTTATCTTGACCATTGGACAATTTGAGACGAGTATGTCTTGGGGTAGACCTGTTATGATTTATGCTGTTTACAGTATACTCTGCTTCCTGGACATATACATCCATGTCCCTCAAATGTCTTGGGAAATTTTCAGCTATTATTTCCTCTAAAACTCCTTCTGCCCCCCTTCCCTTCTCTTCTCCCTCTGGGATGACTATAATGCATATGTTTGAGTGTTTCATGTTGTCATTCAAATCCCTGAGTCCCTGAGAGACATAACCTCTATAAAAAGTAATTTGGCAATTTCTGAAAAAATGTGTATATATTTGCCATAGAAATTCCACTTCTAGGAATTTCCCCCATAGATATATTTATAAAAGTAAGCAAGGATTGCAAGGCTGTTTGTGTTGAATTACTTGTAATAAAAAATTAACATCTATTAATAAAGTGCTTGTTAAATCAATCATAGTATATATATACAACAAAATACCACACAGCTAGACCAAGGGTTAGCAAAGTACAGGCCATGGACCAAATATGTCTCCTGCTGTTTTTTTGTAAATAAAGTTTTATTGGAACACAACCACTCATTAGTTGACTATGGCTGCTTTACCACTGTAACAGAAGAGCTGAGTGGTTGTAATGACAGAGACCAGATGACCCATGAAGGCTAAAATATGACTATTTAGCCCTTTATAGAAAAGTTTGCTCACTCTTCACTTAGATCTTTGCTGGCTTATATGGAAAAAGTTGCTAAGAACTATAGCTAAACAGCAATTTGTAATATTCTTGTACCAATGTCAAAGAACATCTTATATCAATGGTAAGGGTAAATAATAGGGTGATACGGGAATTTCTTTTAGACTAAGAAAAACATTCAAGAATGTACTGAAGCGATGACTGCCACAACTATGTGATGAAACTAAGAGCCACTGAATGTACACTTTGGATGGTCTGTATAAGGCATGGGACTGTACAACACCATGAATGATATGGGGGATGATGGAGAGAATCACAGCATTCTCTCATGAGCTATAACAAATGTACAATACAAATACTTGGTGTTATTAATAGGGAGGTGTATGGAAAAAGATAGCAAATTAAACTATAGACCATAGCTTGTAGGAATATTTTGATTATGTTCTTTTATAATCTATAACAAATGTTACACAACAATTCAAGGTGTTGGTGGAGAGGTGATGTATGTGAATTCTGCATTTTATGCATGATTGTTTTGTAAGCTCACAACTGCGCTAATAAAATATACATATTTAAAAATTGGGTCTAGTATCTCAGTCTGCCTTTGCCAAGGGAGAGCTTTCACCTTATGAATGGAAGAAAAACGACCCTCGTGTCTTAGCTGTGCTGGCCTGGAATAGAGCTTCTGCATCATGGCACCAAGTTTGGGTGGGAAATGCTGTTGACCTACCTTAACTGTGGAAAACCATTGCTGTAACTTGGGTTCTGGAGGTGAGGGAGCCTCATCTTCTTGACCAAAAAAGATTGGAGCAGAGAATTTTCAAAGAAAGGTCAGGTTGGGGAAGGGGAGTGTAGGTTTTCATTAACACGCCCTAAAACCGTGTTGTTCTTAATGAGATTTATGATATTTTATTTAATAAATATTTCTGTTTGCTTATATCCGTCAGGAAATGTTTCAGACACTTTAAATATTTGAATATTTCTTCAGTATCAATTTTTAAATAATATACGTATTAGCTAAAGAACAGGTTTTACTTTTTATTTTTCCAAAATACTAAAATAGCACACAGTATAGTAATTAAGCACTCAGTAGAAATTGATATATGCAGCCAATAATCTCAAAAATGTTTTTTAATCCTTACTTTGGAAATCTTTAAAGATGTATGCACAAAGATCACTCTTAAATGACCCTTATCAAGGTTATCAAGAGGAGTTACTGCAAAAATATATCTTAGTGTAAAAGCTATCTCAAACCCTAGAAAGTGGGAAATTTCTATAACCGAAATACTTTAATTGCCTCTCTGTAACTGAGCTTCATCTAATATTTTCAAGCTCATTTTTATTTTATGGTAACCCTACTATGGTTCCTAATTGGAGAAAGATCATTATAAAGTTTAATATTTCAACTTTCACCTTAGGAACTCTTTTAAATTTTGTTTCAAGTGGATGGAAAGAGATATGAGAAAATAAATCACAAATTTTCCTGCAGACGAAAATCATTTTACAAAATGCAGAAATAGTTGCAGTTTTCCGTGAACTCAGCAAGATTCACAGCAGAGAAGTGGGTGGTTTTACAAATCTGCACCTTCATTTGATGAAGAGCAATCTGGACAGGAGTGTTTTAGAATGGGAAAGGAAGATATGTGAAAAAGTTTATGTTAAACAGGGTCCTAATCTGATATTTAAACAGTGTATGTCAGGATGCTTCGGAATTACTTTACCAATTCTAAATTTTTCAAGCTTAAATTAAAACAAACTCAAAAATTACCTTCAGGATCACCCAGTTTGTCAAGTTTAAATTGCACTTACTCTATTTTTCTTGAGTCCTACAAATCAAAGCAAGAATTTAATGGCCACATTGTTTGCATGTAGCCTTATTGTGAAATAAATCATTCTAAGGCAATCTTTAAAATTAATCTCACTATTTTTAT
>PVKH010043551.1:0-10799 GCA_004027955.1 Chaetophractus vellerosus | reverse complement strand
TAGATGTAAATCTTCTGTTTTAATGACATATGGGCATTCAGCTAATATATTTAAAATGACAAAAGGGAAAATGGAATTTTTCTGCCTATTCCCTAACTCTTTCTTTACAAAAATGCAGCAACCCATACTCCATAGCTTAAGAAGAAAATAAATATATTTTAATGATAGTGCCTCTTGACATGCACATAGACACTTCATTTTAAGAAAGTGATCACACTGCTTCTATTTCATTTCCCCTTTAGACCAGCCCTGCAACAGCTGCAGAGCCATTTCAATTAAGAACGGGAAAATGGGACGCAAATAAACGTGTTGCCAGCTGTGTTTTTAGATTAGTGTTTTCAGATTAGTGTTTTCAATACTGTTCAATAAAATTACTGGACATTGGGGAAAAAATAGGTCCATGGCAAAATAAATGTGGAAAATTCCGTGTTTTGTAAAAGAGACAAAATGGGTTTCACTATTGCAGGAATTCCCAGAGCCTTTTATATGTACATGTGCTAAAGGTGTGGGCAGGAATATGCAGCGTTTAACAAGCTGATTCATTAAGAGACTACAGGGCATCTCACTGTTCTCTTTAGTCTAAGAATCCTTAATTCCACAATGACAAGTTAATGCTAGAATCCTTGCACCTGAACCGCTCAACAAAATACAAAGAGGTCCTATATATTCTGCACTACTTCGAAAACTGCCTTCATTCAATTTGGCCATTGGTAGAGTTGTAAAGCCCTTTTGAAGTTATCACTGATTCATGATCTAAAAAAAAAAATGTTTGGGGCAAATACTGACCATGCAAGAGGCACTCCCAAAAGGGGGTAAGAATAGAAACGGCCAGAAAAAATTAAAGAGAATTGGGGGAAATAGACTAGAATCTGACATAAGGGTTTTGTCAATCATTTGCATATTGGCATAAGTCTTTTCTGCTCTCAAACATGCAATCTGTATAACTGGACTCTACATACTAGCACATGATTGATTAATGCATCATATTTAACAAATACTAATGGTTGTCTATGAGACATCTGTTTAGGATAAGGCATATGGCAAATTTACATATATGTGAATATAGCACATGAGGCAAGTTTCAAATGTTTAAAATTATCTCATATTTTTTAAAATTTTTTACCTTTTATCTCTTGAAATTATTACAAATTAAGTTGTCCTTTGATCACATCTCCCTATTTTCTCCCCCTTCTTTTTTGTAAGCCCTCTCTTGTCATCCATGAATCACTTCCCAAGACCCCTCTAATTGAATTTGTTGCCTAATTCACATGTTAAGGGCTAAAGGTCTCTGCAAAACATCACTCTCAAAATGTCAATAAAAAAAGGTCTTCAAGACATAAAATTTCTTACATTTCTTATTACCTAAACCTTTACTACCTCGATGTCATGTATATGGACTACATTTTAGAAGTACAGTTTCATTTCTAGACAGTTTCAGTGTAACAAAAAGGCTCATGTGTATATATATGTGTATATTTACTAATTTAAATGAGATTATTAAGTGTGCATAAGGTAAATATTGTCAGCAATTGTAAAATATTTTTGGTAAATCCCTTTGATACACTCAGATTTCCTGCTTTAGTGCTGTCCTTTTTTTCTACTGAAATTAAAACTCTGAATGATCATGACATGTATATCAAATCCAGCTGAGAATTCTATTTCTATGCACAAATTCTTAAGAATTTGTACTGCTAGTATGCCATAGGCTCTTGTTTAATGACTTTGAAAGTCACCTTTGACAGCTTCCTGTTTCCTTTCCAGTTTACTGTACTGAGTGCACTGTTCTCTTTTTAGAAAGCTTGCTTGCTTATTTCATATTTATGCAAGTGGTAGAAAAATATATCCCACCTGGCTTTTATCATTTTCTAACTCTTATCTCAATATAAAATGACAAGTAATTCATAATGAAGTAGTAGAGAGATTGTAGAGCCAGTTGTGTAATAACCATGAATATTTTGATCTCCATATAACAAATATCACTCAGATAAATAACTAAACCTTGGTTAGGTGGGGTGATAACAGATAACCTTTCAAATGTTCTCCTAGGACTTTGGTGTCCAATATGAAGGTTATAGGAAATTAGGAATCAATGGAAAAAAACAGTAAATTTTCAAACATATGTGATCCTTATTGCAAGATACATAACTGAAATAAATCTCTAGTAGCTTTTATTGGTTCAATAATATCAAAGTTCTTTCCTTGAGACTGGAATGAAGACAGATATGAAAAGATAACAGAGAAAACATATAGTTATTCATGCTGATGAATTTGATTCAAATGGATATCTGTAGTCATGTGCTTATTGTTGATTTTGTAATGATGCCTAAAAATGGTTACTTGTAGGATAATAGTGATTATTAAGCAGAAAACCAGAGATGCCATTTATGGTAAAGTGGTAAAAAAATAATTGATAAAATTCAGAGTTCCAAAAATGTCCTGTGCTCCCACTCACAGAAAAAATTAACAATCAATAGAACTACAATGCCCAACTCTACCAGTGTCATGGTGCCCAACATACTACTTGTTGAAATGTTCATTTCAGAATTAGTTTGTCCTCTTCAAGCTCCAGTTAAAATGCAGATGTCCTGGGTAGCAGGATTGCACAGAACTGCTGTCACAGTTACTAATCCATGTGCCTAGGCTCACCATTTTGCGGTCCTATAAGATGGATTGAGTGTTAGTCTAGGGGACATTAAAGTCAAGGAAGACACTGTAGAAAATAGAATTAAGGCTTACTGAATTTTGATTTCAATAACTCATTCTGGAAACAACCTCAATTGGGCATTCAAATATAGATATGCCGGCCAGAATAGTTGGAAAAATTTTAGATTTTAAGCACAAAAATTAATAAAAATGTACATAAGTAATGTTGTAGGAGTAGCCATGTAGTGCATGTGAATACACATTTCATAGGGTGAGTACCTTCCTTGTCTACTCTGCCAAGATGCGGTCAAGCACCTTCTTTTTGTCTGGGTCCTCCATTCCAAAGTCTCACAAAGCATCAAAGCAGTAATGAGAAACATTACCTAATGACTTCTCATGAACCTAAATTCTAGGTCTTATTACACATATCATGGATTTTTATTAGCCAATGGCATTTCAGTAAAAGCTCTTTTGAATCTTTATTTAGAAAATAAATTTTCTACATGCATTAAATAATTTCATTTTCATTTAGGTGTACTTGAGTCCTCATCTATTCAATACTAGACATTGACTAAAGGATATTTAAAGTGACTGCCATTTCTAACATTCTGACTTGACATTTATGCTCATTACCAATCCATGGCATTTACACTTATTACTAACTATTAACAAACTCTTAGTTAATTTTTAATTTGGCCCCCCTAAAATCTTTCTTCCCAATAATTTAAAGAGAAATGTATAAATTTCTGTAAGATCTCTATTTTGTTAGAATGAGTATGATTCCCTCTTGATTTTGTCTATTTCTATTTGGAGTTATTTGATAAAGTTCTTGTGGTGGCCACCTTGAACAAAAATTCTAAGTATATTGATAGGTTGATGAATTCAAGTTCGTACTCCAATGTACACTTAATATGCTTTCAGCAGTCAAATGATTGGTGAGAATATTATTTGTAAAAAAAAATTGAACACTAAAAATACATAATTCCAATAAAAGATAATATTTTTCTAGTGATCAGTCTAAATCAGAAGTGCACACCAACTCATTTAACAGGTTAGGTATTTAAAATAACATTGAAATTTGTTTTTATTTTCTCTTGACTCCTTCTGATGAAAATCTGAAACTGAGTCATGAAGAGAAAATGCAAGTATAGTTCAGAATTTTAATTCCTACCTGAGCCCTGGATAGAGTCTCTCAGAGAAGTTAGTGGTTCAAGAGACGAGTTGCTGAGAATGATTTATACCCACTTTTATCCCTAAAGTATTTTTTCAGCACAACATGAAGAAATATTTACAATATTACTACAAGAGACAACTCCGGGGAAAAATAGTAATTGGCGTAGACTCCTACTCACTACTCCTGGGATATGGGCAACATGATTACATCAATTTCTATCATGTTGAGTTTTTGCTTTGTGTGATCCGGAGTCTATTCTCATGGTATTTTCACATTTTGAGTCATCACTTATTTCAGTCAGATGACTAGTAAAATGAATAATGATAGGAATTAATGACATAATTCATGGACTTTCATGTTTTCTCTGGTCCCTTCCTGGTCTGAATTGTGTTTTATAACGCACCTTGCAGAAAATGGCTAGTGAATAAATATTTGCTAATAGGCATTTCATCCCTAGAATAGAATGGTTAGATTGTAAAACTCAGTGAGTAAAATCATTTGGACAAGGGCACATGAAGAGTTGTGGCAGAGACATTCCAAGGTTTTAGGTTCAGGTGTTGACATCTTATATCCAAACTATGAACATGAAACTGATTCTACAATAAGCTTTTATTTGTTTACAAACAAAAATAAACAGGATAAAGATAAAAATATTCTGTCAACTTTTTATTTCCTTTATCAAGAATCCAATTATCAGCTCATCCGAGTGATACATAAATAAGATATGGTTCATATGCTCAAATTGTTCCTAGTTTAATTGTGGAAGCAAGAGAGACATGACAGTGCTCCAGTGGTGGCCCAATCTCCAAATGATAGGTGAAACCAAAGCTATTTCTATGGTCTACCTCTACTTTCTCATTCTGTCACCCTTCCCTTTGCTCACTGGTCTGGCCATAAAGGTCTTGTTCCAAGCTCTTCCCAACCTCAGAACCTTCCCACAAGCTTCTTCACTGCATTGGGTGCTATCTCTCCCAAACTCTTACCAATTTTTGCCTCCCCATCTGTCACTTTAAAGGTCAATTCCTGAGAGAAGTTTTCCTCTCCCTATATTGAAACCTGCTCACCTCCATTATTGTCCTCTGTCATGTGAAACTTATCTGTTCCTTTATGACAATTATCACATTATTAGTTGTAAATGTAGTTACAGTTTATTTGTTTAAGATTTGTCTTACCTTCTACACTCAATTCCCAGAGGACAAGAAATGCATTTGATGTTCACTACATATACAGCATTCAGCAAAATGCCTAAAATATAAGTTTTTCATATACATTTATTGAGTGAATTTATTGAAAAAATAGTTTTATTTCACCCACAAATGTTCTTTGTTCTGTTTCCTGCAGTGTTTTAAAATTGACAAACTTCATATAAATTACAACATCATGAAGTACTTTTAAAAATGAAAATAATCTGACAAAACTTCATTTGCATTCTGGCAAGAAAACTAATTGCTGGACCTGAGTAGCAGCTTCATAACTTAAAGCTTATATGCTTCAAACTTTTTCAAAGACCCCCCCAAACTTCTTGTCATTATCTTAAACCTCATCCAATTCATAACCATTTTTCCTTTTTTATTTTTATCACAGTACTTAGGAGAGTATGAGGTTTACTAAAGTTTCTAGTTACAAGAAGGAGAAAGAAAATAATGGAGAAAATGTTTACTTCTACTTAGAGAAGTTTAGCAAAATGGCATAATAGTAAGGGGTGACTTTGGAGCCACATTGCCTTGATCAGGTATGGAAAAGAGAACAAGACATGCTGAATATGTGAAGGTAGAATGTCCTGGTTTCCAAATGTAATAGCACCTTTTCTCAGGTTGCAGTTTTGTCGGTTTGGTGGAAGATCATTCTTTCTGCACCTGAAATCACACTGTCCCTAAGGTTGGCTGATATTAAGGAACCTTTTTTTTCAATTGGCAATTTAAATCAGATAATAAGGATGATGATGATGATAATGATAGTAATAAAATAATAATAATGATATATTCATTTTTTCACAAAATGGGTAAAAAATATAAAACCACAAAATAAAATAATCATAATTTCTTATTCTGAAGCAACCACTGTGAACCCTTAAATATATCATAGTTTTCCTCTATGTTTATATATTTTATAAAATCTTCATCATGTATACTGTATTTTTGTAGCTTATTTGTCTAACAAAATAGTAGGAAAGTTTTTCTGCTGTATCAGTCTTGTACATAGTTTCTCTTCATGTTTAGAATCCATTACACCATTGGAAAATAGTTCAATTAACTAAAATCTCATTATTAAATATTTTAAGTGTTTTCAATTATTTTACCATTTTTACTATCAAAGATGATAAACAAAAACAGTCATAAGAATGCACAAGTATCAAAACTGTTATATTTTTATTGGTACACTTAAGGGGACTAAATCAATGTAAACATAAAAGTCATCAAGAAATGCGATTTAAAACCATCATGATATGCATATAAACACTGGCTAGAATGAATAAAATTAAAGGAATTATTTTACCAAGTTTTTCCAAGAATGTGGAGTGAATAAACTCAGGCATTGCTGATGGGAAAGGAAATGCAACAAGTACTTTGGAAAACTGACAGTTTCTTATAATTTAAAAATTATGTTTTATATATGACCCAAATTCCACTCATAGGTAATAAAACTGTAAGTCCAAACCAAGATATATATAGCAGCTCGTTTTCATAAAAGCCTAAAACTGAAAATAACCCAAATTCTAACAATAGATGAAGGGATGAATACACTGTAGTATATCCTTAAAATGGAACCTCACAAAGCAATAGAAAAATTCAAACAACTGATCCAAGCAACCACTGGATAAGTCTCAACAACATATTGCTAAGTCAAAGAATATAGACACAAATGAAAGCATACAGTATTTTTCCATTTATATAACTGTAAACAAAATAGCCCCATCCATCTTCCCCATGGGATATAAACCCCCTCTCAATTAGAGTTGGAGTGGACATCACCAACCCAGCATCCTCGGGATTGGGGAAACAACTATGGACTTACTGGTGTGTCTATTCTTACTGGTATAGACATAATGTGATTCTAGCATTGGAAGAAATTACAATACTGATGTGAAGCCTGTGCCACTGGAGGCTCTTGGGGCAGAGAGAAGGAAAAACAATTTTAATACCGGGGCTTGGGGCCAGCTATATAGCCCAGTTGGTAGGGAGCCATTTACCACATGGGAGGCCCCAGGTTCAGTCCCCCGGCCTCCTCGAATGGGCAGATCGCCTCGAGAAGGCAAGCCAATGCAGGTGGGGCACGCCAAGCCCCCGCAGGCAAAGGCAAGCCCCCGCGAGCAAGGGGGAGCCCCCACAAGCAGGCGGGCCGCCGCGCTGGTGAGCTGACTCTGCAGGCCACCCCAGCAGGGGGAGACAAGCAGACACAGAGGAACGCGAGAAAAAATAATTAACACAGCAAGAACAAGCAAAAAGGGGAGGGGGGATGTATAATAAATAAAACATAAATCTTAAAAAAAAAAACAATCAGTAGTCAGGAAGTTTCTCACATCAGCGATTACCAGAGGCTGGGTATGCGGGGAAAAACCTATTGGCAAACAGATAAAAAGGAAATTGATGAGGAGCAGGCAGTGGTGAAACTGTTCTATATCAAATTATGGTGTAGGTTTTATTATAGATGTAAGCATTTGTGAAAACAAATAGATTTTTATCAAAAATGGATGCATTTAATTGTATGGGGTATTATTTTAATAAGATTAATTTTAAAAGTCTTATAATGTGGTGTTATTATTCCCAAAAAAGTAAGAATATTAAGGAACAAAGAAATTGTCACCTCCCCAAATTACATATAGCAAACTTAAGAGCCAAGTTTCAAATTCATGTGAAACACATTTTCTATATAGAACATTGACTCCCCAGGGAGCAGTAAATCTGTGTACAAATGAATGTGCTCATGCTTCGTTTGCTTTAGTGTATATGAGAAATATGCTCTGACCATAGCCCCCAAATTGTCAAATTGTTTCTCTTCTTTATGCTTTCTCCCATTACTTGTAAGCATAGTGAAACTTCCAACCTAGGTTTTCCTTTAAAAATCAAAATTGTTATATTTTATGGAGTCTAAGAACGACAATTTTTCTTCACATGTCAATATTTATGAAGTTAGGATGTGCCTTACAATCACTGTTGTCCAAGCAATCGTCATGATGTAGCTGTCATTTTGTGAGTGTGCCCTTCAAAATTTACAGAATGAAATTTTGCTTTTAATTACAGAATAATACTGGCACTGAGCTGTTTTTCCAACAAGAAACAACTATAAAATTGGACCAAATTGTAGGGAATCTGTGATTAGGCATTAACATCTGCATCATAGGACCGAGCTCCCTGAGAAAAGGGATCAAACAAGGTGTCCCATACTTAGCAGAGAGTAATTCTGTTGTTGAAAGGAGAACAGAGATATTTTGGGTGCAGGATATTGCAAGGTATTGGATTTCAGATGCAGATAGCATGGAGATACTTTATCAATAATCCAAGCATCAGCTGAGAAAGCATTAAGGTCACATTTTAGGAGCAAGACCCACCCCAGAATAAAGGCCACTTTACATATGCCCCAACAAAACCTAAAATCTACCTTCCATGGGGATAAAGCAAGCCACCAGAACAAAATGTATGCCCCCAAAAAAGTCAACATTCCTTTAAGGAAAGCAACATAATTCCAGTTAATATACATTATGTCATCCACAATTTCCAGCACACAATAACAAAATATTAAACATGTAAAAAACTGTAAATCTGTGGAAAATAATAAAAAATAAATTTGGTCAATATAACCAAATGTCAAGATGATCCAGGTATAGGAATTAGCAGAGAAAGGACTCTAACGCAGCTATTTTAAATATGTTAAGGACATACAGGAAAACATGTTTTTGGTAGTTTTATAATTAAAAAGATGAACAATACCAGTGGAAACAATGAAAAAGGATTACAGAAAAATTCTAAAATTGAACAAAACCCATAAATGAACTGAAAAATTCACTAGAGGGACTAAATATCAGATTGTAGATGGAAGAAGAAAAGGTCATGGAATTGATAGACAACTCCAAAGAAATTGTCCAATGTGAAGAATAGAAAGAAAAGAGAGTGAAAAAATACAAATCAGTTAACATACACATTACGGTTATAGAAAAAAAGAAAAAGAAAACTTTACCAAATTGGTGAAAACATTAACTTAACAATCAAAATGTTCAACAAATCCCAAGCAAGTTAAACACAAAAGAAGCTCTATCTAGATGCATAATATTTAAATTACTGGAAAACGATGATAAAGAGAAAATTTGGGGGAAATGTTACTTAGACACAAGAGAACAATGACCCAAATGATGGTTGACTTCATATCACAAACAAATATATTCAGAAGCCAGCAGAGTAACATTTTGTTTTGTTTTGGCCTTTTTTTATTTTTATTTTTTTGTTTGTTATTGTGGAGTAACATTTTTAAGTGCTTTAAAAACTTAGAAAAGAAAAAATAAATCAACCTAGAATGTCATACCCAGTGAAAATATCCATCAAGAAAATATTTAAAACTGAGATACCATCCAATAAATGAAAGATGACTTAATTTGTTGCCAGCAGACTTGAATTATAGGAAATAAGTGCTTTAGCAGAATGATATCAGATGAAAACTTGCAACTACAGGGATGAATAAAGTTTATTAGACATGGTAAATTTTGGGATAGACATAAAACTATTATTTTTCTTTCTTTTTAATTCCTTAATAGACAAGCACCTGTATCAAGTGAAAATAACCTTAATATATTATAGGCTTTAAAAAGTATGTAGAATTAAAATATACCAAAAACAATGCAAAGGGTATGAAGTGATATATACTTATACTCTCATGGGGAAGCACAAACATGAAATATGAAGTGGTAAATTATGAAGTATAAGTACACTGTGATAAGTTAATAATGTACATTTTAATCCTCAGAGAAGTAATAAAATTATCAGAAGTGTTGTTTTTGAAAAATAAAGGAAATCAAATGGAATATTAAAATATATTAAATTCAGACAAAAGATGTCAGAAAAAGTGGAAAACAACACAGAAGAAGAACAAAGAATTGAGAGAAAGAGAGAGAAAAATAAATAGGAAGTTGATGTGTTTATATCAATATACCTATATATCAGTAATTATATTGTATAAATAATTAAATCCATTAATTAAAAGTCACATATTTCTAGACTGAAAAAATTAAAAACAACTATATGCTGACAAGTGATGCAGTTTAAAAATACAAAAATACAAGTATAAATACAAAAATACAAAATACAAAAATAAAAAGGATGGAAAATGATATATTGTGTGATAAGATTTAAAAATCTAGTATAGCTATATAAGTATCAAAGAAAATATTCTTATTGAGAACAAGCATTACAAGGGATAAAGAGGAATATTTAATGAACAGGGTTTCATTTAACAGGGAGACATAGAAATCCTAAATATGTGCATACCTAATAACAGATCTTGAAATTTAATGAGTAAAAATAAGAGCAATTAGTAGAAAAATGAGCATAAACACAGTTGAAGATCTTAATTTCCTAACTTTTGAAACAAGTAGATCATAAAACAGTAAGGAAATAGACTATATGAATAATAATATAAATGAATTTTACTTAATTGACATTTACCAGACATGACACCTAATAACTACAGAATGCACATTTCTTTCAAATATACACAGGATATTTACTATTATAGACCATATGTTGAGATATAAAACCAATCTCAAAAATTTTTAAATGATTAACATCATAAGGAGCACGTTCTCTGTCAACAATGGAATTACATTAGAAAACAACATCTGTAAAATCCCCAAATATATGGTAATTTAGCACACTTTTCTAAATAACTCAAAGGGTTAAAGAAGAAATCACTAGAGTAATAAGAAAATACACAAATGGAATGATAAAAATAAAGTATCATAATTAACAACTAGCAGTTAATACAGCGTTGGGGG
>PVKH010043550.1:0-10703 GCA_004027955.1 Chaetophractus vellerosus | reverse complement strand
TAATCTTTTGCTATGACTATGACTTATATTATATTTAAGGCCATGTAATTGGGTACATGTGAATGTAAATGTATTATCTTTTTCTCTGATGAAGTGAGCCTTTTCTCATTATGAAAAGACTGTTTATCTTTATAGTGGGTTTTATCTTGAAGCTTAGTTTATTAATATAGCTGTGCCAGCTTTCTTTTGATTAGTGTTTGCATGGCATATATTTTTTTCTATCCGTTTACTCTCAACCTTTGTATACTCTTAAGTTTTAGTTAATTGTTTCTTAAATTGTAAACCACATGTCTTTGTTGTGGTTTTAATCCAGGCTGACAATCTTTATTTTAATTGGAGTAATTAGTCCATATATTTATATTGTCAATATTTATATGATTAGTGGTACTGGTAGCACAATATTCTGAATGTAATTAATACTACTAAACTGTGCACTTGGATGTAGTTAAAATGGGAAATTTTGAGTTGTATATTTATTACTAAATTGAAAGGTTTATGGGTTTAAATCCACCATCTTACTATGTGGTTTACATTTGTCCTTTCTTTCTTGGCTAGTTTGAAACTTATATACTCTTTGGTATTACTTTAGGATACTAGAGATTACAGAACATATTCTTGAGTTATCCAAGTCTTCTGTTAATTGGTGAATTTACCCACTTTCTTGACTCTGCAAGGAACTCAAAACACTTCAACTCTATTTCTTTCCAACTTATATGATATTATTGTGCTGTATTATTTAATATACATTTTTACTAAAGTTGTGAACTTACAGAACAATGATGCACACGAATAGTATTCCCATACAACACCCCTCCACCAACACACGACACACTACATTGTTATGGAACATTTGTTACAAATTATTAGATAATATCATCAGACTTTTACCACTAACTATGGTCTATAGCATACATTTGGTATATTTTCCCCACACCCCCCATTTATTAACACAGTACGTCTTTGGCATTGATGCAAGAATATTACAGTATTGCTGTGGACTATAGTCCATAGGTTACATTAATTGTGTTTTTCCCATGCTTCTCCACATTCTTATCACCTTGCAATAGTGAACATTTGTTCTAGTTCATAGAAGGACATTCTTGTATTTGTACTATTAACCACAATTCTTATCCACCTCTGCATTCACTATGTTATTCAGTCCCTAGATTATTCTCTAGCTTTCTTTCAACTGACATTTACATCCCTAGACTACCCATCTCAGCCACAATCCCATTTATAAACCAGCTGCATTAGTTCTTCTCACTATAATGTGTTGCTATCAACCCTATCCATTTCTACACTTTCACAGTAAAGTTAATTAAACTTCTACATATATTTAGTATCAGTACCTCTTCTCTGCCCTCCTCTTATCTTCTAATAACCTATACTCTAGTTTTTACCTATATGCATTAATTCTTCGCATTTAGTTCATATTAGTGAGACCATGCAATATTTGTCCCTTTGTGTCTGGCTTATTTCACTTAGCATAATGTCTTCAAGTTTCATCCATGTTATCGTGCGTATCCCAGTTTCATTTCTTCTTACTGCAGCATGGCATTCCATCATATGTATATGCCACATTATGTTTATCCATTCATCAATTGAAGGATACTTGGATTGTTTCCATCTTTTGGCAATTGTGAACAACGCCACTATGAACATCAGTGTGCAGATGTCTGTTCACATCAGTTCTTCTGGATATATTCCTAGTAGAGGAATTGCTGGATCATATGGCAGTTCTATATTTAGCTTCCCAAGGCACTGCCAGGCTGTCTTCCACAGAGGCTGCACCGTTTTATAATCCCACCAACAGTGAAGGAGCATTCCTATTTCTCCACATCCTCTCCAGCACTTATTGTTTTCTGTTTTTCCAGTACTTGCCATTCTGTGTGGTGTGAGATGATATCTCATTGTTATTTTGATTTGCATTTCCCTAATAGCTAGTGATATTGAATATTTTTTCATGTGCTTTTTGGCCATTTGTATTTCCTCTTTGGAGAATTGTCTGTTTAAGTCTTTTGCTCCTTTTTAAATTAGATTGCTTGCCCTTTTATTGTTGAGTTGTATGATCTCTTTATATAGAATGGAAACCAAACCCTTATTGGATATGTGATTTCCAAATATTTTCTCCCATTGAGTGGGCAGCCTTTTCACCTCCTTGATGAAGTCCTTTGAATCACAAAAGTGTTTAAATTTGAGGCAGACCCATTTATCCGTGTTTTCTTTCATTGCTCATGCTTTCAGTGTAAGGTTTAAGAATTCACCACCTACCGCCGGTCTTGAAGATGTTTCCCTATATCTTCTTCTAGGGGCTTTATGGTTGTAGCTTTTATATTTAGATCTTTGATCTGTTTTGAGTTAATTTTTGTGTAAGGTGGGAGATAGGTGTCCTCTTTCTTTCTTTTGGATATGGATATCCAATTCTCCCAGCACCATTTGTTGAATAGATTGTTCTGTCCCAGCTGGGTGGGTTTGACAGGATTGTCAAAAATCACTTGACCACAGATATAAGGGTCTGTTTCTGAACCATCAATTCGGTTCCACTGGTCTATGTGTCTATCTTTATGCCAGTATCATGCTCTTTTTACCACTGTAGGTAGGTAATATGATTTAAATTCTGGAAGTGAGAGTCCTCCAACTTTGCTCTTCCTTTTAAAGATGTTTCTGGCTATTTGGGGGCCCTTATCTTTCCAAATCAATTTGATAATTGTGTTTTCCATTTCTTTAAAAAATCCTGGGAAATTTTTATCGGGGTTGCATTAAATTGGTATAACAATTTGGGGTAGAATTGACATCTTAATCATATTCAGTCTTCCAATCCAAGAGCATGGAATATTTTCCCATTTATTTAGGTCTTTGAAAAATTTCTTTTAGCAATGCATTGTAGTTTTCTGAATACAAGTGCTTTACATTCTTGGTTAGGTTTATTCCTAAATATTTGATTATTTTAGTCACTATTTTAAATGGAATGTTTTTTTTTTACTTCCTCATGAGATTGCGCATTACTAGTATATAGAAACACTACTGATTTTTGCATTTTATTTTAGTATCCTTCCACTCTGCTGAAATCATTTATTAGCACTAGCAACTTTTTTGTAGATTTTCAGGACTTTCTAGGTATAGGATCATATCACCTGCAAATAGTGAAAGTTTTACTTCTTCCTTTCTGATTTGGATGTCTTTTATTTCTTTTTCCTGACTAATTGCTCTAGCTAGAACCTCTGGCATTATATTGAACAATAGTGGTGACAGTGGACATTCTTGTCTGGTTCCCAATCTCAATGGGAAAGCTTTCAGTCTTTTGCCCATTGAGTTATTGTACTATATTTTAATTCTATATATTTTAAATGGCATGAGAGTACCTCATTAAAAATTTTTTATTGTAACATACATAACATGAAATTTGTCTTTTTAACTATTTTTAAGTTCAACGGCAATGATTGTTTACAATATTGCACTTTCATCAACACCATCTATTAGCAAAACTTCTTCATCACCCAAAATAGAAACTCTATATCCATTAAGCAATAACTCTCCTTCCCCCCTTCCCCCCAGGCCCTGGTAACCTCTAATCTACTTTCTGTTTGTATAAATTTGCTTGTTCTAGATATTTCATGTAAGTGAAATCATACAAATATTTGGCTTACTTCACTTAGCATAATGATTTCAAGGTTCATCCATGTATCAGAACTCCATTCTTCTTACAGCTGAAAAATATTCCATTGTATGATTATACTGCATTTATGTCTCTACCTAGACAATGCTTCCCCTTCTACTTCATTTAGTTTATCCATTCATCCGCTGGTGGACACTTGGATTGTTTCCACCTTTCGGGTGTTGTGAATAATACTACCATAAACATCAGTGTGTAAGTAACTGAGTCCTTGCTTTTACTTCTTTTGGGTACATACGTAGGTGTGAAATTGCTGAGTCATATTGTAGATCTATGTTTAACTTTTGAGGAACCACTAAACTGTTTTCCTCAATGGCTGTAGCATTTTACATTCCTACCAGCAATGCACAAAGATTCCAATATCCCCACATACTGGTCAACTCTTGTTATGTTCTGTTTTCTAATAATAATCATCCTAATGGTTGTAAGTTTGTATCTCATTGTGGTTTTCTGATTTACATTTCCTAATGGCAAATGATACTGAGCATTTTTTTCATGCACTCATTGGCCATTAGTATATCTTCTTTGAAGAAATGTCTGTTCAAGTAGTTTGTCCATTTCAAAATTGGGCTGTGTGTCTTTTTGTTGTTGAGTTGTGGGAGTTCTTTATTTTGCATATTAAACCTTTATCATACATATGGTTTCTAAATATTTTCTCCCATTCAGTAGGTTATCTATTCACTTTTTGGAAAATGTCCTTTGATACACAAAAGTTTTAAATTTTGATGAAGTCCAATTTATCTATTTTTTTTTTTTTATTCTTACTCATGCTTTTGCTATAAAGCCTAAAAATTCCTTGTCTACCACAAGGTCCTGAAGATAGTTCCCTACGTTTTCTTCTAAGAGTTTAATAGCTTTAGCTCTTATAGTTAAATCTTAGATCCATTTTGAATTAATTTTTGTTGATGGTCTAAGGTGGTGGTCCACTTTCATTCTTTTGTGTGTGGATATCCAGTTTCTGCAGCACCATTTGTGGAAGAAACTGTTCTTTCCCCATTGGGTGGACTTGGCATCCTTGTGAAAAATCAATTGGTCATAAATGTGAAAATTTAATTCTGGACTTTCAATTCTATTCCATTGACCTATATGCCTGTCCTTATAGCAGTACCACATTCTTTTGAGTATTATAGCTTTGTAGTCAGTTTTATAATTGGAAAGTGAGTCTTCAAAGTTTTTTCTTTTTCAAGATTGTTTTGGCCTTCATTTTTTATACAGCAATTAATCATTTAGATTTAGCCACACATTTACCATTTTCATTCCTTCTGATTTCTCTTTCCATCTATATGGGATATTTTCCTTTTGCCTGAAAAAGTACTATATAGCATTTCCTTTAGGTCTGCTGGTGATAAATTCTCTCAGGTTATATTTAATTTGTCTGAAATGCTTTTATTTTATATTCATTTTGGAAGGATGTCTTTATTAGGTTAGAATTTTAGTTTGGCAGATATCATCTTTAGCATTTTACATTATTTCATTGTCTGTGTCTTCTATTGTTTCTACTGAGAAATGAACTGTTGGTCTAATTTTTGCTTCTTTGAAGGTATTGTCTTATTTTCTCTGGCTACTTGTAAGATTTTCTCTGTAATTTGGACTGCTGTTGGTGAGAGGTCTTGTTTGCTTCTGGTTTACTTCTATTTCTGTAATCCAATGATTTGGGGTTTCTACCCAGAATAATGGATACTATACTCCAATGTTTGTCCTCCCAACCCTGAGAGACCATTGAAAGAGGACTTCTCAGCCTCTTAGATGTCTCGTTTGGATTAGCAAAGTACTCCAGGACAAAATTATGGACTCATATCTCTGGATTTCCACCCTCTCCAGAATATTGGTCCAGTAATTCTTCACTAACCTTGTTAGCTCTTTGACACACTCAAGGATATTTTTTTATACGTTACACAATATATTTGGTTCATAGTAACGCATTCATACAGTATTTGTCCTTTTGTGTCTGTTTGCTTTGCTCAACATAATGTCCTCCAGGTTCATCCATGTTGTCATATGCTTTACAACTCCATTTCTTCTTACAGCTGCATAATATTCCATTGTGTGAATAGACCACAGTTTGTTTATCCATTCTTCTGTTGATGGACATCTAGGTTGTTTCCAACTTTTGGCAATGGTGAATAATGTTGCTATGAACATTGGTGTGCAGATGTCTGTTCGTGTCACTGCTCTCAGTTCTTCTGGGTATATACCCAGTAGTGGTATTGCCGGGCCATGTGGCAAGTCTATATTCAACTTCTTTAGAAACTGCCAAACAGTCCTCCACAGTGGCTGCTGCATTCCCTCCAACAGTGAAGAAGTGTTCCTATCTCTCCACATCCTCTCCAACACTTGTAGTTCTCTGTTATTTTTAATACTGGCCATTCTGATAGGTGTGAAATGATATCTCATTGTAGTTTTGATTTGCATTTCCCTATCATGAGTGATGTTGAGCATTTCTTCTTGTGTTTTTTTACCATTTATATTTCTTCTTTGGAGAAATGTCTATTCAAGTCTTTTGGCCATTTTTTAATCGGGTCATTTATCTTTTTATTGTTGAGTTGTAACATCTCTTTATATATCCAGGATATTAAACCCTTATCAGATATATGATTTCCAAATATTTTTTTCCATTGAGTTGGCTGCCTTTTCACCCTTTTGACAAAGTCCTGTGAGGTACAAAAGTGTTGAATTTTGAGGAGGTCCCACTTACCTATGTTTTCTTTTGTTGCACATGCTTTGGGTTTAAGGTCCAAGAAACCACCACCTACTACAAGGTCTTGAAGATGTTTTCCTACATTTTCTTCTAATAGTTTTATGGTACTGGCTTTTATATTTAGATCTTTGATTGATTTTGAGTTTATTCTTGTATAGGGGGTTAGATAGGGGTCCTCTTTCATTCTTTTGGTTATAGATGTCCAATTCTCCCAACCCCATTTGTTGAAGAGACTGTGTTTTTCCCATTTGCATGGACTGGTAGATTTGTCAAAAACCAGTTGACTGTATAGGTGTAGCTGTTTGATATAATTATGAATTCCAAAAAATCAATACTGACTCATGCTTGTAAACTGATCTGTTCATCTGGGCATGATTGGGTTATGATTAGGGCATTGACTGGGCCACATCAGTAGGGCATTGAGCCCCACCCCTCAGTGGGTGTGGTCTCAAATATAAAAGGCAAGGCCAAAGACAAAGGGAGCAGATTTTTGAGAAGCAGATTTTTGAGAAGCAGTTCTGATGTTGCAGAGGATGCCGCAGAAGGAGAGAAGTGAGCTGTTCACCTGATAGTCTACAGCTGAACTTGTGGAGCAAGCCAAGGAGCTAAGCCCTGAGAGAAACGCAGCCCCAGGAAGAGAGGAACCCAAAAAGCCTGAACCCTGGCAAATGTCGGCAGCTGTCTTGCTCCAACTCGTGACAATGGACTTTGGTGAGGAAAGAAATGTATGCTTTGTGGCCTGGTAACTGTAAGCTTCTACCCAAAATAAATACCCTTTATAAAAACCTACCAATTATTGGTATATTGGGAAGGCACCCTTTTGGCTGACTAATACAATAGGTGAGGGTTTATTTCTGGGTTTTCAATTCTATTCCACTGATCAATGTGTCTATCTTTATGCCAGTACCATGCTGTTTTGACCACTGTAGCTTTGTAATATGTTTCAAGGTCAGGCAGTGAAATTCCTCCCATGCCGCTCTTCTTTTTCAGAATGCTTTTGGCTATTCGGGTGCACTTACCCTTCCAAATGAATTTGGTAATTGCCTTCTCTAATTCTGTAAAGTAAGCTGTTGGGATTTTGATTGGTATTGCATTGAATCTATAAATCAGTTTGGGTAAGATTGACATCTTCACAATATTTATTCTTATAATCCATGAACACAGAATGTCTTTCCATTTGTTTAGGTCTTTTAAAATTTCTTTTAGCATTGTTTTGTAGTTTTCTGCATAGAAGTACCATACTTCTTTGGTTAAATTAACTCCTAGGCATTTGAGTCTTTTTGTTGCTATTGAAAATGGAATTTCCCCCTTGATTTCCTTCTCAGGTTGTTCAGTACTAGTGTACAAAAACATTACTGATTTTTGTGTGTTGATCTTGTATCCCGCCACTTTGCTGAACTCATTTATTAGCTCAAGTAGCTTTGTTGTGGATACTTCAGGATTTTCTAAGTACAGGATCATGTTATCTGCAAACAGTGAGAGTTTTACTTCCTCTTTTCCTATTTGGAGGCCTTTAATTTTTTTTTTTTTCTTTTCTAATTGCCCTAGCTAGAACTTCTAGTACAATATTGAATAACAATGGTGACAGTGGGCATCCTTGTCTTATTCCTGGTCTTAAAGGGAAAGCCTTCAACCTTTCCCCATTGAGTATGGTGTTGGCTGTGGGTTTTTCATATATGCCTTTTATCATATTGAGGAATTTTCCTTCTATTCCTATCTTTTGAAGTGTTTTTATCAAAAAAGGATGCTGGATTTTGTCGAATGCCTTTTCTGCATCAATTGAAATGATGATGTGGTTTTTTCCTTCAATTTGTTAATGTGGTGTATTACATTCATTGATTTTCTTATGTTGAACCAGCCTTGCATACCAGGAATAAATCCCACTTGGTCATGATGTATAAGTATTTTGATATGCTGTTGGATTTGATTTGCAAGTATTTTGTTGAGAATTTTTGCATCTATGCTCATTAGAGAGATTGGCCTATAATTTTCTTTTCTTGTAGAATCTTTGTCTGGCTTTGGTATTAGGGTGATGTTGGCTTCATAGAATGTATTGGGTAATTTTCCCTCCTCTTCAGTTTTTTGGAAGAGTTTAAACAGGATTGATGTTAACTCTTTTCTAAATGCTTGGCGGAATTCAACTGTGAAGTCATCTGGTCCTGGACTTTTCTTTGCTGGGAGATTTTTGATGACAGATTCAATCTCCTTAAATGTGATTGGTTTGTTAAGTTCTTGTTGTTCTTGTAGCATCAGCATAGGTTGGTTGTGCGTTTCTAGAAATTTGTCCATTTCATCTAGGTTGTCCAGTTTGTTGCCATATAGTTCCTCATAATGTCCTCTTATGATTCTTTTTATTTCTGTGGGGTCATTTGTAACTTCCCCCCTTTCATTTCTGATTGTATTTAATTGCATCTTCTCTCTTTTTTTTCTTTGTTAGTCTAGCTAGGGGTTTGTCAATTTTATTGATCTTCTCAAAGAACCAGCTTTTGGTTTTGTTGATTTTCTCTATTTTTCTGTTCTTATTTTAATTTATTTCTGCTCTAATCTTTATTATTTCTTTCCTTCTGCTTGCTTTGGGATTAGTTTGCTGTTCTTTTGCTAGTTTCTCTAGTTGTTCAGTTAAATCTTTGAGTTTAGCTCTTGTTTTTTAATATAGGCATTTAGGGCTATATATTTCCCTCTCAAGACTGCCTTCGCTGTTTCCCATAAGTTTTGATATATTGTGTTCTCGTTTTCATTTGTCTCAATTTACTCTCAATCAGTTTACTGATTTCACTTGCAATTTCTTCTTTGAAGTATATCATTCAGCCTCCACACATTTGCAAATTTACTTTTTTCCTGTTGGTTATTGATTTCTAGTTTCATTCCATTCTGATCTGAGAAGGTGCTTTGTATAATTTCTATCTTTTTATATTTATTGAGAGCTGCATTGTGACCTAACATGTGGTGTATCCTGGAGAAAGATCCATGGGCACTTGAGAAGAATGTATAACCCACTGAATTTGGATGCAGTGTTCTGTATATGGCCGTTAGGTCTCACTTGTTTATCATATTGTTCAAGTTCCCTGTTTTCTTGTTGATCTTCTGTCTAGTTGTTCTATCTGATGATGTGAGTGGGGTGTTGAAGTCTCCAACTATAATTGTAGAAATGTCTATTTCTCCCTTCAGTTTTTCCAGAATTTGTATCATATATTTTGGGGCACTCTGGTTAGGTGTGTAGATATTTATGACTGTTATATCTTCCTGGTGGATCGTCCCTTTTATTAATATATAATGGCCTTCTGTATCTCTTATAACTTTTTTTTGCATTTAAAGTCTGTTTTGTCTGATATTAGTATAGTTACCTCTGCTCTTTTCTGGTTACTATTCACGTGGAGTATCTTTTTCCAACCTTTTACTTTTAGCCAGTTTGTATCCCTAAGTCTGGGTCTAAGGTAAGTTTCTTGTAAGCAGTATATGGATGGCTCATGTTTTTTATCCATTCTATCAGCCTGTATCTTTTGATTGGGGAGTTTAATCCATTAACATTCAATGATATTTACTGTAAATGCACTATGTACTTCCTCCATTTTATTCTTTGGTTTTCATATATAATTTTGTTTTGTCTGTCTTTTTACTTTTTTGGTTATCCTTTCTGCTATTCCTTCTTCTATACTCTCCTCCAAGCCTCTCTCTCCTGTTTTTTTCTTTCAGGCTCTAAGTCTTCCTTTAATATTCCCTGCAAAGGTGGATTCTTTTTTGCAAACTCTCTTAGTTTCTCTTTGTTTGTGAATATTTTATACTCCCCTTAATATTTGAAGGACAGTTTTGCTGGATAAAGAATTCTTTGCTGGCAATTTTTCTCTTTCAGTTTCCTAATTGTGTCACACCACTATCTTCTTGCCTCCATGGTTTCTGAAGAGAAATATGCACTAAGTCTTACTGGACATTCCTTGTATGTGATTGTTTGCTTCACTCTTCTGCTCTGAGAATTTTCTCTTTATCTTTGACATTTAACATTCTGAGTAGAATGTGTCTTTGCATAGGTCTATTTGGATTTATTCTGATTGGGGTATGGTGTGCTTCTTGGACATGTAAGTTCATTTCTTTCATGAGAGTTGGGAAATTTTCAGCTATTATTTCCTCAAATACTCTTTTTGCCCCTTTTCCCTTCTCTTCTCCTTCTGGAACTCCCATGACACATATGTTGTTGCATTTTGTGTTGTCATTCAACTCTCTGAGCCCCTGCTTATTTTTTTCCCATTCTTTCTTTCTCTTCTTTTTTCTCTTCAATTTTGGCTGTTCTGTCTTTGGTATCACTTATTCTTTCTTCTATCATTTCGAGTCTGCTGT
>PVKH010043549.1:0-10707 GCA_004027955.1 Chaetophractus vellerosus | reverse complement strand
TCACTTGCTCACATAGTGGTTGAGGGCCATGATGGTGAGAAACAGCAGTTCTGTATGACCAAACAAAAGCATGAGGAAGATCTGAGCTGCACATCCAACCATGGAGATTGCCCTGTTCTCAAGCAGGAATATGGCATGTGCCTTGGGTACAGTGACAGAAATATAGCACGTGTCTAAGACAGATTCCTAAGGAAAAAGTACATGGGGGTATGGATACTGGTTGGTGGTGGTTACTGTGACAATGAGATTTCCCATCAGGGTTACCAAGTACATCAGTAGGAATAGCATGGCATGTAAGCTCTGAGCTCCCACACATCAGAAAATCTTGTAAGCAGGAATTCAGTGACTGTGGTAGAATTGGGCATTTGTAGGTAATTTGCTATGGATGTGGAGAACTGAAGGTAAATAATCACTAAGAAACATGGAAAATGTACAGGATGAAAAATATTAGCATATGAACATTTATAGACTCATGTTTATCTGATTTCTTTCTCTGTATTATTCAGTAGTAGAACATAAGATATTACCTTATCATTCTTTAGTCTCCCTGCTTCATACCTTATTTTCTGGAGTGTTTTATTAGTAAAACATAAACTTTAACAACTTTTATGAATTATTGCATACATTTCTATCATTTAGTAACTATAAAATAAGTATATTGGAGTTCAAGTCTTGCCTATAGGATTTATTGAGTTTATTTATAGTTTATTAAATATAATTAATTTCTATACATGAGATTCTTCAGAAGCATTCTCAATATGTTAGAACTTATCATTAGCTCATGATCAAAAAGAATATGTACAATGATAGGAGGCTACAATTTTATCACCAATAAATGTTAGCTTTCTACGTTTAATTTCCACATGGCAGAGTAGCAGAATTGAAATGTCTTGGCCTTCAGGGAAATATATGTTTTGCATCCCAGCTCTGCCATTCCCTTGCTTTTTAGCACTGAAGATACTCTCTAACATCTTTTAACCTAAATTTCCTTATTTACAAAATATGTATTAATACATACATTATAAATTTAACATTAGTAAAACTTTTCAAAAGGGAGGCATTAAGAATTGTAGCTATGTTGAAAAATGTATAAATAAGAAATACAAATCACTTATAACATGATTAAGCAAATGTCTCTACAGCATTTACATTTATTTCATCTTATGTCTACAGAGTGTTATTATTTTTACCATGCAAATGAAAAAGGAAAAGGAAAATCCAATGTGCTATATTTTCTATTATTTTTTTGTTTGTTAAACATAATATATGACAATATAGAATCAGTTTTAAAAGTATTGAACAGTTTTTGAAAAGTTGAGACCATTTGCTTTTCTGTAGACCGGCAGGTCCTAGGAGGTTTCCCTGCTCAACAAAGATTTCCTGGGGTCAATAGAATATGACATGAGTGAGCTTCTCCCCTAAAGTGTAAATGTAAATTATGCATTGCATTGTCTACAAAGACTTGAAAGATGTAATTTTGAACCTGAAGAATTAGAAGACATATTTTCTGCATTAATATAGTCTTCATTAATTTATTCATTCACATATCCATTTACTTTTCATTTAGTTATACTTAACCCAATCTTTGAAAATATTTTTGAGTGAGTTATATGCAAACACTGGTCCAGAAGCTGGAGAATGAATAATGAAAAAATGCTTACTTGCTCTTTTGTGATATACTATGACAAAGTCCAAGAATTACACCTCAACTATAAAGGATAATGTTCACATTTTATTTTATGTCAGGTATTCACTGATTAACTTTGAATAAGTGGAATGATCTTTGGTATAGTTTGACAAAGATTAAATAATAGGGAAATGTTCATAAAATTATCAAATAACAATACCGTGCATAAAACAATATTCCCAGTTCATACACAGACACAACACCATCACAAAATTTATTTAATTATACATTGAAATTATTTTGCATGCTGAATCTCTGGGCAGAATGCAATCACCCCTCTGTCCCTTCTGCATTGCTGGCTTAGGCTCCATCAATTTTTGTTAAATGGTCACTCTTCCCTTCCATGACAATTCTCCTAAAGTTTCTGGAATGAAGTATTTTAATTGAGTACATTTAAAAGAAGACATTGGTTTCATGAGAATACCGTCCCTATCTATATTTTCTATTCTAGTCCTATTGGTAATGTCTGTAAAGAAATAAGTGAACAGTGTGGGAAAGAAGAGTGGGAACTTCATGGAATAAGGTAAAGGAGAAGGAAAAAATAAAACAAATAAAACAAAATTACAAAAATACTCACAAGATAATTCATCCTTTTATGCTGGATATGGAAGTTAGGATTTCTGGAACAGGTCCAAATCTATTTCAGGTTCAGGCAAGCACAAGTGGAACAACTTACCTGAAATACTGACATCATGATAATAATAATTCTGTTTTATAACAATTGCCTCTGTGTTCAGTTCCATATGCCATTAGGGAAATTCCATGGGTGCACAGTCCTTGGCATCGTAATTGACATTGCCCAGAGGTAATTTGTGGATGATAATTGACTCTAGATAATGAGAGACTAGGACATAAATAAAATATTTGTATGAACACTTTTATATATCAAGAAATATTATATTTGAATCTATAAAATGGTGAATATTAATGAGGCAATAATTTAAACAGAAATAAAACTGCAATTCTTCTAATATTATGATGATTACTATAGTGTTTTATATACTGACTGAATTGTATTTTCAACTCTAGCTATAATTTTGGATGTTAAAAAATTATCTTTTGCATTGTCTTTTTATTCAATATACTTTTAAGAAATATCTGAAGACACATACAAATTTGGAATTGTTAGGTGTTAATATTGAAATGAACCATTTGTCATGATGCAAAATCACTCAACATTTTATTATACTTATTGACTTAATATCAACAATTATTGAAATGGGTATAGTCATTCAGCCACCAGATGTCTTTTGGATTGTGTTTTCCTTATTTATATTTTTTCCATTGCTTTTACATTTTATTTCCATCATATATGCTCCTTTCCTTTTATTTTTTTATTTTTTTAAAGATTTATTTATTTTATTACATATCTCCCCTTCCCCCCCATTGCGGCGACGCACCGAGACTTGGTCACTGCACAGGCGCGGCTTTCCCCGCTTGTGGGCGGCTTCTGTTTCTATTCACAGCCGGCTCTTGCTTCAGTTCACCGGTGGCTGGCTGCCCTGCCCGTGGTGGCATTTTTGCCCTGTCTGTGGCAGATTTCTGGCCTGCCTACGGCAGCTCTGGCCCGCCCATGGTGGCTTGCCATTCTCAAGGTGGTCTGCCCGCTAGGAGAGGTCCCCGGGAACCGAACCAGGGGCCTCCCATGTGGTTTCCCAGCATGCTCTTTATCCACTGAGCTATCTAGCCAGGCCCCCTCCTTTCCTTTTAAATATAATTTCTTATCAACAATATAGGTTTAGATTTTAACCTCTCTGATAATCTTTGCCTTTAAGTTGAACTGTTTAGGTTATATATTTTAAATATAATTTCTAATTCATGCTGGGTTACTGTGTGCTTTCATGTTTTTTGTATGTATGTGCTTGTTTTTTGTTTTTTTGTTTTTTTCATTTTCCTAGCTGCTAAAACAAATATCATACAATTGGTTAGCTTAACAACAGGAGTTTACTAACTCATGGCTTCAGAGGCTAGAAGGCTTGCTTCCTCCCATTTTCTGTGTCTTCTGGCTAGCCAGAAATATTTAAGATTTCCCATCATAGTGCAATACACATAGAAATGTTCTCACACTTCTCTTCCAGGTAATGTTGACTTCCAGGTTCTCACAGCTCCCCATGTCTTTAATTTCTGTGGCTTTCTCTATAAGACCTCCTGAAACAGGTTGAAGATCCATAATGATTCAGTTGGACATAATTTAAGTGAAATAGCCTAAAAAATGCCCTTTTTAATGGGTTCAAACACAGAGGAATAGATTAAGATTAAGAACATGAATTTCTGAGGCACATAAATCCACACTACATCAATGTTGTTTGTTTGGCATTTGCTTCATTTCCTTTTGGTGCTATACACACAAAAAAATAGGAATTTCTGGGTCATATTGTATTTACATATGTAACTTTCCCAAGAAACAGCAAATTTTCTTCCACAGCAACTTCACCGTTTTAAGTTCCCACCAACAATGAATGTGTGTTCCTATTTCTCCACACTGGTAATTTTCCTCTTTTTTTTTTTTAACTAGTACCCATCCTAGTGGGTGTGAAATTGTATCTCATCATTATTTTGATTTGCAATTCTCTAATGGCTAATTATATTGTATTAGTTTCCTGGCTAACAAATCAAATACAATGCAAAGTGTTAGCTTAAACAATGAGAATTTATTGGTTCAGGTTTTTGAAGCTAAGAGAAGTAAAAACACAAGCTGTTATCAAGGCTATGTTTCTCTAAGAAGACTGTGCCTGTCCGGGGCTGGTTGGTGGGGATCCATGAGCTTTTCTGTCACATAGTAATGCCCATAGGAGCCTCCTCTAGGTTTGCAATTCAGTTAAATTTCAGTTTTAGTTGCTAATTGTGAGGCTTTCTTTCTCTGTGTGACATTCTCTACAAGGCCTTCAGTAAAAAGAATCTATAAATAGAATGCTCCAAAAAAATACAACAAGCCTACTAGATGTGTTCAGCAGAGTGGCAGGATACAAGATGAATACTTAAAAATCAGTAGTGTTTCTATGCACTAATAATAAGCAACTTGAGGAGGAAGTCAGGAAAAAATTCCATTTACAATAATGAATTAAAGATTCAAATATTAGGAATTAACTTAACCATGGAAATAAAGCAATTGTATTCATAAAATTACAATGCATTGCTAAAAGAAATCAAAGAAGACCTAAATTAATGAAAGAACATTCTGTGTTAATGGATTGGAAGAACAAATAGTGTTACAGTGTCAATTCTACCCAAATTGATATACTGATTCAATGCAATCCTGATAAAAATTCCAACAGCCTTATTTTTTTTAAAGAACTGGGAAACACAATTATCAAATTTATTTGGAAAGGTAAGGTGCCCTGAATAGTTTTTAAAAATCTTAAAAAGGAAGAACAAAGTTGGAGGACTCTCACCTCTGGACATTAAATCATTATCTAGCTATAGTGGTAAAAATAGCATGGTCTTGGCATAAAGATAGACATACTGACAAATGAAATTGTATTGGTCCTTCAGAAACAGACCCTCACATATGTGGCCAGTGATATTTGACAAGAGTGTCAAGGCCACTCACCTGGGGAAGAACAGTCTATTCAACAAATTGTGATGCTGAGACTGGATATCCCCATCCAAATGAAAGAAAAAAGAGCCCTATTTCATACATTATACAAAAATTAACTCAAAATGAATAAAAAAGTTAAATATAAATGTGACAACTATGTAACTGGTTTGGTGGTACCTCAGAAAAATGTAAGGAAACATCTTTAAGAGCTGATGGTACAGGAGGTTTCTTAAATCTTACAACAAAAGCATAAGTGATAAATGAAAAAATGGATAAATGAGACCTCATCAAACTTAAACACTTTCGTGATTCAGAGTATTTTGTCAAAAGGTGAAAAGGCAACCCATTCAATGGGAGAAAATATTTGGAAAACTCATATCCCATAACAGTTTGTTTTCCATGCTGTATAATGAAATCATAAAACTCAATAATTAAAGAGCAAGAAATCCAATTTAAAAATGGGCAAAAGACTCAGACATTTCCCCAAATAAGAAATACAAATAGTGAAAAGGCTCATGAAAAAATGTTCAACATCACTAGTTATGAGAGACACACAAATCAAAACTACAATGTGGTATCATCTCACACCTAATAGAATGGTGATTAATAAAGAAAAACATGTGCTGGAGAGAATAAGGATAAATAAGAACACTCCTTCCCTGTTGGTGGGAATGTAGAATTGTGCAGCTTTTGTGGAAAATGGTTTGGTGGTACCTCAGAAATCTAAATATAGAACTGACATAATCTGACAATCCCTCTACTAGGGATATATACAGAAGAACTGAAAGCAGTAATGCAAACAGACATTTGCCCACTGATGTTCATAGTGGCATTATTCACAATTGCTAAAAGCTAGAAACAACCCAAGTGTTGATCAAAAGATGAATGGATAAACAAAATGTTGTACATACGTATGATGGAATACTCTGCTGCTGTAAAAAGAAATGAAATTGGCACACATATGATAACATAGATGAACGTGAGAAGCTTATGCTGAGGAAAACAAGCCAGATGCAAAAGGACAAATATTGTGTGGTCTCACTAATATGAGCTAAATACAAAGAACAAACACAGAATTAAAACCTAGAGTAAAGGTTGCTAGGAGATAGTATGGACTGAGCAATTGTACAAATGATAATATATGTAGAATTTTTAATTAGCTTGACTTTCAAAGTATGGAAATGATATTATAGTGAATACAACGAATATGGCTATTTTATAAATGGGACTGTGGCTGAAAGAAGTTGTCTAGGAATGAAAATGTTGATTGAAAGAATGCTAGTGAATAATCGAGGGACTGAATAATACAGTGAACCCAGAGGTGGATGAGGATTGCAATTAATAATACAAATTCAAAAATATTCTTCTGTGATCTAGAACAAATATATGTCACTATTAAAAGCTGGTAAAAATATGGTGATACATGGGGAAAATACAATTATTATAACTTATGGACTATAGTTAACAACAATGTTGTAATACTTTTGCTTCAATTACAAACAAGGTACTACATCAATGCTAAATGTGAATAAGTGGGAGTATGAGAATTTTTACTTTCAACTAAGGAGAACATTCAAAAATTTACTGAGGTAATGACTGTACAACTCTGTGATGAAAGTGAGAGCCTCTGAGTGTATCCTTTGGACATGATGTATAAGGTATGGGACTATGTAACATAGTGAACCATGTGGTGGAAGATGGACTGTAGTTAACAGTACAAATATGAGAATGTTCTCTCATGAAATATAAGAAATATACAGGGGGCCGACTGGATAGCCCAGTGGATAGGGCATTGGCATACCACATGGGAGGCCCGGGTTCGGTTCCCGGGGACCTCTCCTAGCGGGCAGACCGCCTTGAGAATGGCAAGCCGCCATGGGCGGGCCGGAGCTGCCGTGGGCAGGGCAAAAAAGCTGCCATGGACAGGCAAAAGCCACCATGGACAGGGCAGGTCGCCTGCGAATCGAGCACAGCCAGCCACCCGCGAACTGAAAAGCCGGCCGTGATGGAAGCAGAAGCCGCCCACAAGCGGGGAAAGCCGCGCCTGCACAGTGACCCAGTCTCGGCGCATCGCCGCAGCAGGGGGGGAAGGGGAGATATGTAATAAAATAAATAAATAAATAAAGAAATATACAATACTAATACATGGTGTTAATAATATGGGGGGTATGGAAAAATATATCAAATGTATCATATGGTCAATAGTTACTGCTAATAGGCTGCTTGTGTTCTTTCATAATCTGTAACAAGTAATCCACAACAGTGTTAGGTGTGGGTGGGGTGCTGATATATGGGAATACTGCACATCATGTATGATTGTTTTATAAGCTCATAACTTCTCTAATGAAAATATATGTTAAAAATATAAAAGAAAATAAAGCACTTCTAATTTGAAAAAAAATTATATACTGTAAAAATAAAAGAAGTAAGGAAAGGAGAAAAGAAGAGAAGGCAAAAAGGAAGAAAAACAAAATAAATAATTAAAGAGATACACAAAATTTGAAATAAGATATTTAGAAGATTAAAAAATAAATGAGAGTATTAAAATTGTGTGCATATAGAATTAACGTAAAACACTTTCTTTGAATCAAAAGATTTTGGGACATGTGGTAGTACACCAAAATATTTTTTTAGTTTTATTTTATCCAGGGTTGTGTATTGAGTTTTATCATTTGCTATAAACACACTTACACTATAATTTAAGTATAATTTGGTATACTTCACCAGTGATTACAGCTGTGTAACAACCTTTCATATAATTTTTAAATGTATCTGCTGTAACTGTTAGACTCACGTGTCAACTTGGCCAGAAAATGGTGCCTGGCTGTTTGGTCAACTAAGCACTGGCCTAGTTGTTACAGTGAGTGTATTTCATGGGCTTTTAGTCATTAGTAAATTGATTGAATCTATGTATGATTATATTTTTACAATCAAAGAGGGAAATTATATTTACAGTCAATTAAGTAAATTGCCTTCAGTAATGAGACATATCAACCAATCAGTTGAAGACCTTTAAGGGAGAAGTGATGACATCAGCAGTCAACACAGAATTTCCATCTCTACTTCAGTCATTCAAGTTCCCCTGGATAATCTCTTAAAAACTTTCATTGACATTCACAGTTTGCAGCCTGATGTACAGAATTTGGACTTCTATGTTCCATCTGTCACCGAAGAAAATATAAATTTCATTTTTACAGATATTTCCTGTTTGTTCTGTTTCCCTAGAGAATGCTGACAAATACAGCTCATTACTGGGAGTGGTGAGAAACAGAATCTTAAGAATAGGATTTCAGAATTTGTTCTGTGGTTTTTTAAATTGCTATTTATGCTGATTATATTCAAAGGCACAAATAACTCTATTTTCAATAATTAAGATGTGACTGATAATTCATGGTGAGAGTTGACAATAAAGATAAGAAAATATCATCATTGGATATGGCTACTCATATGCTTATAAGAGGCAAGGCTGTGGGTGAGAGTGTTTTAGACACCCTAACAGAATTTTGTGAAGTTAAATGGTATGATGATGTTGACTGTTCCTAAATAAGCTGAATACAGTTATAAAAGAAATGGATGAGCTCAAGCCTTCAAATATACAAATAAAGTGCTGCATGGAGGATGCCTGAAGGATGTGAAAAGGCTTATGTGTGGCTGGAAATAACACCTTGTTTCCTGCACCTGCAGACTTGAGATCTCTGATAATCAGACCCAGAGTCTCATTGTGGAGTAGCAGAGCTACAAGAGAAACTAAATTCTCAACCTTGCAAGGTTTCTACTGTTCAAGTGAGGACATTGACTGAGAAGAAATGGGTCCCTGAAAATTGGAGTGGGGAATATGGGTTGATAATGGTGTCAGAGGGGACATTGGAAACCTAATTCTGCTGGGTGTTTGCCAAATAAACTAGTAATGGATTTCCCTGAGGAAGCAGCCAGCTGACCTCTATCCTGCAATGAGGAAACAGTCATCTAACCTCCAGCTTGCCTTGAGGAAACATCCACATGCTTTTCAGACCTATGTCATAATATTGCCTGCAGAGAACTTGATCAACAGTCCCTCCTACAAGATATTATACTTGTCCATTATATTGATGACATCATGTTGAGTGGCTCTAAGTCTAGAGTAGCAACTACTCTAGACATATTGGTAAGGCATTTGTGTATCACAGGATAGGAGATAAATCCAATAAAAACAAAGGGCCTTCCCCCTAAGTGAAATTTCTAGGTGTCCAGTGGTGTGGGGAATGCCAAGATATCCCTTCTGAAGTGAAGGATATGCATTTATATCTGGCTCCTCCTATTATTTAAAAAGATGCACAATGAATAGTTGACTTCTTGGAATTTTGGAGACAATATATTCCTCATTTGGTTTTGATACTTCACCCCATTTACTGAGTGACCAGAAAGGCTGCTAGTTTTGAGTGGGGACCAGAACAAGAGGCTCTGTAACAGATGCAGCCTATTGTGCAAATTGCTCTGCCACTTGGGTTGTATGATCCAGCAGATTCAGGGCTTCTGGAAGTGTCAGTGGCAAACAAAGTTGCTTTCTGGAGCCCTTAACAGGACCCTATAAGAGAATCACAATACAGACCCTTAGGATTTTGGAACAGGGCCTTGTTATCCTCTGCAGATGACTAACCTCCTTTTGAGAAACAGCTTTTATCATACTACTGTGCCTTAGAAACCTAACCCTTAACTATTGGTCACTAAATTACTATGAGACCTGAGGTGCCTATCATGATCTGGGTATTGTCTGACCAACCAATCCATAAATTTGGGCATGAACAGCAGCACTCCATCATAAAATGGAAGTGATATACATAATATAGGGCTTGAATGGATTCTGAAGGCAGAAGCAAGTTACCTGAGGAAGTGTCTCAAATGTCCATGGCCCCCACTTCTAAAACATTACTTTCTCTTTCCAGTCCAAAGCTATGGCCTCTTGGGGAGTTCCACAAAATCTGTTGACTGAGAGAGAGAAAACTTGGGCCTGGTGTACAGATGAATCTGCACCATATGCAGGTACCATATGAATGTGGACATCTGCAGCACTACAGCCCATTTCTGGGGAATCCCTGAAGGAAAGTGCTGAAGGGAAATCCTCCCAGTGGGCAGAACTTTGAAAAGAGCACTCAGTTATTCATTTTGCTTTGAAAGAGAAATGGCCAGGGGTGCATTAATAAACTGATTCATCAGCTGTCACCAATGGTTTGGGTGGATAATCAAGGATTTGGACCCTGTGTGTTCTAAATCAGCATCCACTCTATAGTGCTGTTTCACCCATATCCAAGATTAAGAGGTCCAGGCACTATTGATACATGAAAAAAAATTACTTCCTTTTCCTGAAACCTTATACTCTGGTGGTCACAAATATTAGATATAAAAGGAAGAATTCTTCCACCAGTAAACAGAACAAAATTTCAATTTAAATGGAAGTGAAGACTGCCACCTGGGAACTTAGGGATCCTCATACCCCTAATAAACA
>PVKH010043548.1:0-10703 GCA_004027955.1 Chaetophractus vellerosus | reverse complement strand
CATCCTCTGTTTCTTCTTCTGTAAAATGGGGATAATAGCAGGACCAACCCACAGGCTTGTTCTGAGGATAAAATGATATAACACATCCAAAATGCTTGGCATGGCATCTGTACATGTTAAGTGTTAAGAAAATGTTAAACGCTGTTGTCATTGCTTTTGCTATTGACTTGCTATAGGGTGTTGCCCCCGGCTATGTAAACTTCCATCCAAATGTTACCATGCTTAGTAGTCTCAGAATATCACAGACCAGTTTTTGACTTCTTGGCACCACCCAAGTTTTCTGATCCTGCTTTCTTCTCAAATTGACTTGAGTGCTCCTTGCTACATGCTTTATCACTCTGCTTTCATAATATAAGTAGTTTCCTGGATGACCATTTGTATAGGGGTATGGAAGACCCATATAGGAAAGGTACGAGGATGGAGCATTTCACTTAATCTTCCTTGCCATATGATTAGTTATGTTCTCCAAGGAAGTCTTCAGGCATGAGAACAGAATACTCCAGATGGAGCTAAGTGGAATGGGTTATGTGCAAGCTCCTTAACACAGCCTACAAGTAGACCTATTCCCACATTCAAACATAGGATCCTGTTTGAAGGAAAACTGTATTTTCATGGACCTAGTAAAGAAGGCAACACCTTCTTGTGAAAATATTTTTTTTCCAAGAAGATTCACTTGTTTAGTGAGGAGACCTAAGATAGTGTCTGGGTTATTGTTTCATCGTTTATACTCTTGTGCTAAACTGCTTTGAAGGAGATGATTACACATCTCTCAACTCTCCGTAAGAAATGATAGCCCATGTTAAGGTTTTGGTGCCTCGGACTGGGTGTCCTGAGGGCAGATCAGGGTTCAGAGTTGTCAGAATAAATGCAACATGGAATTTTCCATTAGGCTGATCATCCTTGCCATCCAAAAGTCAGGAAGAAAAGACATAGGTAAAGTAGAGACTACATCAGGAGACCAGGAAGCAGGAGGGTGGAGTTCAGCAGAGGTGCTTCAGTGGTAATTAGAATGTGTCTGAGTACATGTGTGCAGGAGTGTGAATTATGTGTGTATTTGCATGCATGTGTGTGTGTCTATATGGGGGAGAACTGGAGACAGGGCCAAGGTGAGCTTAAATGTCTTAGCTGTTGGTCTCATCTAACAAGCAACAGTTTGTTTGCTTGCTTGCTTTTGTTCTTTCAACAGTTTGAATAATTTTAGATTTGCAGAAAAGTTGCACAAAGAGTACACAGTTCTGTATACCTTTTACCCAGTTTCCCCTGAAGTTAATATCTTTCATAACCAGGGTACATTTGTCCAAACTAAGAAATTAACCTTGGTACAATACTATCAAGTAAACTAGAAATTTATTTTTGAATGTGTCATTTTTTCCCTAATGTCCTTTTTTTAATCAAATCAATTTTATTGCATAAAAGTGCAAAATCAATTACATTAATGTCTCTCTTATGTTCTGGGCTCCAATGTAGGATGCCACATTGAATTTAACATAGTCTCTAGTCTGTGTCCAATGCAGAAATCCAATTTTGTCAACAGATATCACCACAGAGGGTAGGTGGGAAGATGTTGCCCATTTCTCAGTAACTTTACAGCCATTTATTAAGTTCCTGCTATGTATTACAAGTGAAAATGGTTTAAGTCTTTGTCCTAGAGGATTTTACCATTTGGGAGTTGTCTGGGCATAACATATCCCTGGGAAGGAAGTGGGTGATCCTTGATGACCCTTGCCAAGAAAGCACAGTGACCCAATTCATATTTTCTGGTCCTGGACTCTCTGGGGTGGACCTTGTGGTCGAATAATTTGGATGTTCACTTATGTAAGAGATTGTGTTCCAACACAGTTCTGGAAGAAAAAAATTGCCTGTGAATAGATGGTTAAAAAAGAATCAGGAAAAAAAAAGAGAGAGAGGATCTGGGATGGGTGGAAAATTATATAAACAGAGCCAAGTTTTTTTCCAAACCAGTGGTGAGATCCAGGCTTAGGGTTCTCTTGAGACAGTGGTCAGGATTGGGATGTGGAGAGGTAAGTACCACACTACTTTTCTCTACCTTTTCCCATATTTCTTGAAAAGTTGACTTGCTTTCTCCTTTTCCTTACCTCCACTTAACGCTCCATCCTCAGCAGTCTGGTTTCTCCCCCTTGTTTCTATAAAAGAGCTTTTACTAAATCCACTTTTGATCTGCCTGACAGTAAAGCAATTAGGAAAATGTTAAAATTCATTATACAAATTTCTTGTAAACTCCAGCATTCTTCATCACTCCCTTCTTCTTCACATTCTCCCTTTCCTTGAATCCCATATCTTAACAACCTTCCCACTCCATCCCTGGTTAGTCCTTCTTTAGCCAGACCATTCCAAAAGAGTTATGTAAGAATCAGTTATAGATTCTCTTAGTTATGTATGTTTTCCTCCAGACTACCTCATTGACACAGTGGTGTCTCCAATTACTGTTGGGATTAAAGGGCATAATTAATAATTTCTCCCTACTAAATTCTGAACCAATTGAGAAAGGCAGAAGTCAAATAGGCTGTCAGTTTTATTACTGATAAAGCTGAGTTGAATAATGCCATCTTGATTCAAGTCCAATATCAGCTTCTCACTTAACAACTACCCATATTCAAGTCCTACCCATATGAGCATCTCACTTAAACTCAGCCACAGGGAGAATAAGTGATCTGTAAGGCTCTACCTGCAGAGATAGGATCTTCTAGAGGGTTTTACCATTTAGAAGAAGGAGGCCCAAAGAGGAAAACATGCATGCACCAAAGATAGCCATTGCAAGGAGAACATGGCAGAGAGAAAGAGATAGAGATAGAGATAGAGATAGAGATAGAGATAGAGATAGAGAGAAAGAGAGAGAGAGAAAGAGAAAGAGAAAGAGAGAGAAAGCATAAGGAATGTATGTGAGCAGCAACCATCAATGCATGAACCATGCCCACTGAGAAACAAGGATCTAGAGATGTCAGACCTTTGCTGTCTCTCTGATCAGATAAGTCAATCTCACTCCTTTGGGGGAAACTAGTGAGAGATGAAGCAAAGGCTGCCGCTTCTTCTTCTTGAGAAAGCAGAAGCTTCTATTTCCATTACCAGAGAGAGGGAAAGATGGCTCCTCTAATTAGCACCTATACTAACTAAAATGGTTCACAAATTTGTATATCAAGCCAAAAATTCTCCTCTGAGCTTCAAGTTGTTATGTTCAAATGCATACTTGACATCTCCACTTGGATGTCTCAAATGCAAAATGCCCCAAATAAGAATAGTAGAAAACGATTACTTTGTGCATTGCTATATGCATTGTATTCTCATATCCACTCTATGAGGCAGGTGGGAAATATTCATGAAAGTAAGTTTAGAGGGATTCTGACAGTAGTGATATGAGATTAGAACCCAGGAAGTCTGACTCTAGAACTGTTACCCATTATTTTATGCTGTCTTCCCAGCAGGCGCCTGTCTGGTCCCTTAGTCAGGGTCTGAATCCAAGGTAAACTTTCTCACTATCCAGGATCATGACCAGGAACCAAGGTCTCAGTCTTGACAACACCTCTTCCTTTATCCCCCATCTCCACCAAATCCTGTCAGCAGTATCTTCTCAAGGTCCTTGCAGTTTGTCCAGTGGTATCCATATCTAGTATTTTAGACAAAGCACCTCTGGTTCTTCCCTATATTATTACAGTGCAGCCTATCTGGACTCATCACATCCAATTTTGTTCCATTCTGCACACTGAAGCCAGAGCTATCATGCATGAACCTTCCCCAACCTAGAAATCTTCAATAACTCCCCATTGCTCTTAGGATGAAGGCAAAACTGCTTCCCATTGCCTGCAGTCTCTGCATGGTCTGACCTCCCTGCACACCTCCAGCTTCCTCTGTCCCCTTCCTATTCGTTCTCTCTGCTCTGGCCACCTGGGCCTTCTTTCAATTCTTTAAATGTGGCATGGTCAATCCCCACGAATGCCGTTTCCTCTGCCTGAGACAACCCTCTATGTCATTACCTAATTAACTTCTACTCTTACTTCAACTCTCAGATCAAATACCTCTTCCCCAGGGATTCCTTCCCTGGCCTGCTTAACTAATACACGTCTCTAATTTTATCCTCTCATAGTTCAAGGCATTCATCAAAATTATAATTTATAGCTATGTGGGTGATTACTTAACACATGTCTTTCCCTCCCACTAGATTTTTAGAGTCAGGAGTCCTGTCTGGTTTTTCTCTCCACTTCATCTCAATTGCTTATTAGAGTGTCTAGCACAAGGTAGTTGCTTAATAAATTTTGGTTGAATCCATTTATAATGATAGCAATAGTTAATATTAATGTAATAGTTTCTATAGGCCAGGCACTGTGCTCAGTGCTTAACACATAGTCTCGTTAGTTTCTCACAGTGATACAAAGAGGCAGTTCCTTTGCCTAGCCTCATTATACAGCTGGGGGTGGGGGAGAATATAAGATGGGAAAGGCCAGATGCCCTGACTGGAGATACTGCTGTCAGAGGCAGACCCCAAATCCAGGACTGTTGATGCTGAACCTTGAAGCTCTGCTGCCTCATTAATATTGGCTGCTGGTCTACCTTTCAAGTATTTGAGAACTTGAGAGAAGAAATCAAACCCCTGGTTATTCATGAAATGGCCTAGCCCCTTACTGCATATATATTTTAAGTATAATCCTCACTTGACTGAGAAAACAGTTGTTTGTGGCCATGGTAATGTAAATTTCCATATTTCTTGATTTTGTATTGACTGGAACAGAACAATGAGAAAAACTGACAACTTTGAGCCAAGAAGGAAGTACCTCAGGGAGGTGAGAGGGACTGTGGTAGGACATGAACATGGACACTATTGTGGGTAGCCAGGAGGAAAGAGGGTGGAAGAGACAAGCCAAGAAATAAAAGACAAAAGGTAGTTCACTCTAGAAGCGAAAGTGAGGGCAAGAGAGCTGAAAGACCAACCAACCATCTTTTGGTTTTATTCAAGCCCAGATCATGCAGGGGAAATCTCACCTAGGCCTGGAAAAAGAATCTGATGAGAACTTTCCAGAGGTGACATCCCGAGAAACAATCTGCTCCAGATCACAATGGGGGTTAAGAAAAGTAGTTTCCACCTGGAAGTTGAGCCAGGACATTTCCAATTGGGAGTCATCAGGGTCAGGCATGGTCTTGATGGAAATCAGCAAGCCAGGTTGCTGCTGGACCAGTAATGATAGCTAAACTTTACAGAGATTTTAGCACTGGGCAAGTGAGACTTTCGCTCAATTACTCCTCATGGCCACTCTGTCAGATGGGTATTATCCTAGTTTATCAGGTGAGGAAATAGAAAATCAGAGAGAAGGAGCTTGTCTGCAGTCACACAGTGGGAAAATAGCAGAGCCAGGATTCCAACCCAAGTCTATCTAATGCCAAAGTCTCTTCTCTAGCTGTTTTGCCTCCCTCAGTAGGGTGTGTGGCTGATACTCCAAAGGTGATTTTATACGAAGCTTAGGATGTTCATTTATTCATGCATGCTAAGATGTTCATTTATTCATGTATATATGTATTCATTCCATACATTTTGACTGAAGACTTCCCAAAGACGGATGGAAGGTTGGGGTGCAGATTGGGCGTATTGAGAAGGTCCCAGCCCCAAAGACATTAGAAACAAAAGCAGTGATCATGGAGTGAATGCCAGTTTCCTTTTTTTTTTGGCATCCTGGGCGGTGGTAACACAAATAGTGATACATTTTTCCCAGAAAATTGGCATAAGGCAAGGGGACTTCTTCTGGTCCTTTTTCACTCTCAGGTGGTCAGAGGACCCAAGATATTACTGTTATAACACCAGGTGATATCCCCTGTCCTCATCTGCAAGGAAACGCTCAACGATCCTTGACTTAAATTAGTTCTCCCCAACTTCTGTCAAGAGGATATAAGTGCACTTTCCAGCACAAGACTTGCTTTCTATCACCTTGTTCTCCCAAAGCCAACATGGTCTTCATCTGGTGGAATCAGCTACTTTGCCACTGTTCCTTTCCCTCCCTCTCTCATTTTTTTCTCAGTCCTTGTGAACAGCAGGGATTCTTTTTTTTAAACCATCACTCGAATTTGAGAGTTCCTCCACAAAATTTCTACTTAAAAAGCAGGAGTTGAAGCATTGTGGAAAATAAGCTGCAGGTTTTTGGTTGTTGATGTTGCTACATTTTAAAATAGTTCTCTCTTCCACTTGAATATGCCATTGATGCATTTTATTCTTCCACTTTGCATCCGTGTCCTGGAAACAAGGCAGATCCCTCCTGGGGCCTCCTTCCCTCACGGTTATCCATGTCCCGTTGACCTGCACCAAAGGGGTAGAGGCAGCTGTTCTTCGGGTTTTCTGCTGGCCCCTTACCTGCATGTGCCTATGAAGGTCATGCATGGCTTTCACCTCCCCTTTCTTACTTTCCAAGTTTCCTAGAATATGAACATCCCTCTTGGGAGGATAATATTATCTGCAACTTATTATAGAAACATAATGAGAGCTTTATGATCAGTATTCTGTGATATCCAAATGGGCAATGTTGAGACCTTTCAAAAGGAGCTCTTTACTAGTTATCTTACCTGGGGGGAAGTTTGATTATTTCTCAGCCTCTGATAATGATTTCTTGAGACAAGATAAAGGCACTCTCTGCTGCTTTTTTTTTAATTATTATTTTTTACTTGTGAGTGAGAGAGAGAAGGACAGGAGAGGATAGAGATAGAGAATAAGACTTTCCACGGCCTGCAGGGGGTGGGGTGGTGCTCCAGGGCTTGGGAGGTAATGTAAGTGAATGCATCCTCTCTCTTTGCCTCCCCACCCCATCATCATGGTCCTGTCCTCCCCACCACCATGGTATCTGAAGTGAAATGAAGGATGCGTTCCCTTCCTAAAGAGGCAGCTGGAGCTCCAGCTGATTTATTTTTTCTTTTTTTTTTTCAGACAGAATGAAGAATCAGACTGGCCAGATTTGGTTTTTGAAGAGAATCTAAAAATCTGAATGTTTATATGAAATGAACAGATGTTTAAACGCTGGCAACCTACTCTGCATAAGGGTGTCTGAGGTCAGAGCTCAGGCTGCAACCTCCACCTATGGTGTGAGCTGTGAGGAGAGAAGGATGGGAATCTGAGGATCTGGGTTGGGCGCCTCCTTCCATGAGAAGTGGTTGGTTTGCGAGGTTCCTAAGGCCTTTTGCGAAAGTCCTAGGAGAAGGTATGTTGCTTCTTGCTCTCAGCAATCAGAGCACAGGAGCCAGGAGAGAGTGAAGCTCTGGGGTGATGGGCCCCTAAAGAGATGCAAGGTCATGTAGGCCCTTTGGCAAAGCTGATCTCTCCATTCCTCGCCCAGGCACTGCGGGTTGCTGCAAAATATAGTGCACTCTCATCTGGAGACGTTGGAGCCTTCCAGATCTGGCATTGTTGCAGGGTCTCCCAGGGTGAACTGGGATGGCAGGCAGCTCCTGTGGGCTCTGCTGGCAATGATAGGTGATGCTCTCTTGAGTTGACCCTGAGCTGTCCTGGGGAGCTTCTCAGGGACATGGAAACCCTGTGCAGGTGCCATCCTTTTTGCTTGTGGATTTTGCTGGCACATCCAATCCGCTGACCTCCAGCTTCAGCATGTTGCCACGACATGAGTGGAGTTATGTTCCCCGGCCACGCATTTCTGATAAGAATGTGGGCAGTTAAGTAGGCTTTGGAAACATGAACATCAGCCAACAAGAGATTCACCTGGGAAGGAGGAAGAGGGTCACCAAAACGTATTGACATAATCCTCCCTGCTGGTTCCAAGCTTGCGAGTGCTGCAGGCCCAATTTTCCCGGGGAACTCAAAGCCTTGTAGGGTTTGGAGGTAATGAGAGACCAGTGTAGTTTACGTTCACGACGACAAAAGGAAGACAGCTCCATGGACAGAACAAGTCCAGGTAACCTTCTTCTTGCACTCTGATTTCCCATTTTAATAGCAGCTGCTGTGTTTTAGGCCTGACAAAGATTTGGGGGGAGAATTGTTCATTCCAGGGAGGACCCAGCATGCCCTCAGCAATGAAAAAGTAAGGAAGCTTTATTCACAACTTCTGCTCAGGAGAATTGGAGTTCAATCGTTCAGACTTCTGAGCTGGGGGCATCTTCAGGTTAACATCCTAACTTGCGGTCTTCAGTTTACTGAACTTTGGAAGCCTCAGAGGCTCTTACATCCTTCAAGGAAATATTGAAAGCTGAAGCGAGGGTGTCAAACACAGGTACCTAGTGAAGCTTGAAGAATCTAATTTTGCAGAAGGGTCCCCTCTGTAAGCGCTGCAGCTCGCTTAAAGCGAGTCTGCCCTCTGCTCAGAAGGGAAATCAGACTCATTTCAATCCTCAGCCATCTACAATTTCCAGCCCAAATAGATATAGCTTGCATTTGTTTTTTCCCTGTCATTACTGCTCGGCCCGGTGTTTCCATTTTAAATGATGTGCATGAGGGCTGAACCAAAGCAGGCAATTATTTAAACCTCTCACTGGGGGATTTCATTTAAATGGCCCCTGTATCTTTGGCTAGTAATAAGTGCATTCTTAGTAAAACACTCAGATTTAGCCAAGCCTGGAAAATTGGATATCAGCTCCAACAAACAACACTAAGGTACGTTTGTATGACCGTTTGTATTTTGCAAGGTGCTTTCCCGTTTGTTCTTTGATTTGCTCCCATTGCTTCTCTGGAAGGTGCAGAGCTGTGTGGGGGTGGGCTAGGGTTCCATCTCTGCCCTCTGAGGTGACTCAGTCTTCTGCATGGACTAAGCCTCTCTGTGCACAATGCATGCTCAGTACTGAGCTGATTAACTGCTCAGTAAATATGACTTTAAAATAAGCCAAATCGGCCCTTGATTAGATGCCCACTTAGTTGTCCATGTAGAAGATGCATATTGAGTTGAAGTAATAGCTTTTTAGGTTCCTAGGCCACGTTTACCAGAGAGAGGATTAGCTCCCTGCTCCCAAAGATGCCAGGGGCAAGCAGAGCCTGTCCTGTGTCTCTGTGCAGCTTTGGAATGGATTCCGAGGATAATCCTTTAAAGGGCCTGTGCATTCCCTGTGCACTAAGTGTCGGTCTCTGGGAAGAGATGAATGTGGAATTAAGTGCCTCGTGGCTGGAAAATATCAGAGCTGGATTGTAACCCAGGCAGAATGGTTCCTAGTTGTGGGCTTTCTAATCACCAGCCCTTTCTTTTGAAAATTGGGGAGAGCAACTAGCACAACCCCTGCAGTCACTGTCCTATAGACTGTGGGATCAGCCTCTGGGAACAAGGCCTCCTGCCTCTCCTGGGTTCCTTTCCTGCAAGGAAAGTGATTTTGATCTCGGAGCCTTACACAAAGGGCCAGTGTGAGCAGTGCATGAGCACAGTGGTGGGGAGGGACGGCCTTCTGGGCTGCTTTCTCTGAGCAGGATGCCTTGGCCAAGTGGGCCTGGGGCTGGGTGGGGCCGGGGCAGCAGCTGGTGTGATGCAGCGGCCTGCGGGGTGGGAAGGTAGAAAGAGGCGCAGTTAAAATTCTCGGCCATTGCTTGAACATGTTCCTTTGGTAGCCACGGAGTCAGAATGTGTGACTGTGTGTTTTTCTTTTTATTTGTCCCCCTTCTCCCTCCCCACCCCCCTTTTTTTCCACCAAATGCAAATCAATAGATGCGTATTCACAGTCTAACATGATGTCAAGGAGAGAAGAGTAGCCTTTTGATTCAGAGAAGGGAACAGGGAGAGAGAGGCCCCTCCACACAGGGAGGAAAGGAGGACAGGAAATGGGAGGGGGAGTCAAAGAGAGTGGGAGAGAGGAGGGGGAGGCCAAGTCTGGCGGGAAGATGATGGGGCTCTGGGCAGGAATCTGGAAACGGGCGCCTGGCCATGCGTACTCACTTATGTGTGCATCCTTTTGTCTTCTTGTGCTTCATTCGGATCTTCTTACCCCACTAGTAGGATATTTCAGCTCTTGATAGTGAACTGGTCTGGGGAAAAAAAAATGTATGCAAATGTAAAATCTGGTGCCATTTTCTTCCACGCCTAGCTACAATTTAATCAGGCCTTTCCAACTAGAAGTCTTCATGACGACATGAGCTTGGGTGTTCTGTTGGCTTGAGCAAATCTCATCAGTTTCTAATCCGCGTACGAAGCAGGGTATAATTTATATGGTTAATAATTATAATGATTATCATTGAAAGGGGCACTAATTGTTGGGACTGGCTAATAGGAGTCAGGTTAGGTTATGTGGGTCCTGTGTCCTAGCTTTTCCTTGACTGCTTGGTCCTCTTAGCCATGTCTTTTAATCTCAATTTCCCCTTATTTCTCTATCCGGAAAGTGGGGCTAATTAATCCCTCCTTCTGTGTTACTTCACAGAGGTAGGAAGCAAATAAATGAGATTACACATGTACAGATTCTTCATTTCTTTGGAGGCTGGTATTGGGATGAGTGATTGTTATCATTGGCAATAGGGGGTTTATGTTTTAGTGGACGACAGCTTTAGCTTTATATTAGAGACCTATCCTGGTATTCCTTCAGTGTTCTGACAATTATGTTTACAATCTTTACTTTTTATGGCCACTAAGTTCATGCAATAGTGTGTGGTTATTATGGGAGGCTGAACACCCATGTTGACTTCAAACATTACCAAAATGATAATAAAGGAGTTAAATGATATAAACCCTAAGGACAAACAAATAAGAGAGGTGGAGGGAACCCTGGAAGTCAGCAGTAGGGCAGGGCTGAAAAAA
>PVKH010043547.1:0-10704 GCA_004027955.1 Chaetophractus vellerosus | reverse complement strand
AAACAATTCCTTGAACTAAGGTCTGGGAACTGAAAACAGTTCCTTGGACTAAACAAGCACAGAGGGTAACTGATTTAAGATAGAGCTTGGAACAGAATAGAATGTTAGGATTAAAAGGAAGTATGCTAATAAAAACAAGAACCTTAATTTAGTTTAGGCAGAAAAAATTCATGCTTAGATACACAAAAGTTAATTATAGTTGTAACACCAATAAAAGGGCTAAGTAAGCAGCCACTCAGTGGTGTTTATGCCTGAGAGAGCTGCAGCCCTCTGTTCATCTCATCAACCTGTCTGACACCTCCTTGTTTGCACCACCAAACCTCTCAATCAACACCCTGTTGATGGGCTTTACATTGAAATATATGACAACCTATTTTCCCAATGTAACAGTCTCATTTACAATTTTTCCACACATGATTCTTCTACCCCTTTTAATTGAGCACTATACCTTTTAATTATATGTCTCAGAGATGTAAGCCTTCAGTCTTTTCATATGCTGGTTGATCTTTATATCTCAGAAGAGTTGCAATCAACACCTCCTGTCCAGTTCATCATAATTACCCAGGACAATGAACAAAATTATGATGGACAATGCTTATCCCAAAAAAACAGAGTATCTACAACTACAAGCAAAACAGACCCTTTCTTATATCCCATGAGATCTAAGACAATTTCAATCTGAAGCAGAGCAGGCATCACCATCCTAAAATCCTCATGGTTGAGGAAAAAACAAACATAGGAGGGTAATGCAACCATGGACAAAATAAACATGAATATTGTAGTAATGAAAGAACATATAACATTGATATAAAGATAGTGGTTACAAATGGTTCTGAGGGGAATGGGTATAGTAAGAGGTGGAACATAGGGCATATATAGGGCACTGGAATTAAGTGTAAACTACAATGTAAACTATAGACCTTGGTTACAACAATGCTTCAATATTTATTCATCAATTTTAACAAATGTACCACACAATTGTAATATGTTATTAATAGGGGAAGATGTGAGAGGGAAAGGGAGTGGGATATAACAGAATCCTTCATACTTTTGATGTAACTTTTCTAAAATCTCTTTAAAAATAAAGTTTATTATAGTAAAAAAGAAGCCATCTTGGAATTCATTCAAATTTTATTAGGATTATAAAAGAATAAAAGAGACTTACCTTTTAATGGTGATACTAAAACCAAATCAGATGTAAAAGGAGATGCAGATATTGATATAAATTTATATGCAGGTATACATAAATATCCATCTAGACATTCTTTATATCTCTTGTATAGGAGTTGGAAGCAGAAACATACCTGATTAGTTATGGAAATTAATCAAATATAATGCTTAGGGAATACCTCCTATGTATACATTTAAGAAAGTAATTTAAAAGAACATTGTGGTAACTACCAAAGAACAAGTTATATAAAAGTTCACTGAAATACAATACTTGATTGTAATTTCTATTTTACTTTGTTTCATTTCATTCATTATGCATTGTAATGTTTATGTTATATAAAAAATTAATATTTTTAATTAATTTTAATTATGGAAGCAATATTGAAATATAATTTCCCTATTAAAGAAATCATAATACAGTGTTGTATAACAGAATCATCATGGCCATCACCTCCTTTGTTCCTCAGAAGTAAATACTTCCTTCCACACCTTTTCCTCTTCATTTATGAAAAACTCAGGTACTCACAGAAATTCCTTCCTGTTGCCCCTATCAAATAGTCCACTATTTCTGCTAAAACTGTTAAAACTGGCCTGCACTGATGCTTGTCTGTTGGTTTTTATGATTATTAACTCCATATAAATAATGTTCATTTTGACTTTTGTTGCTTTGGTAATTTCCTCCATCATCATCCCACCTATCCTCATCTGTGTGCAAAGGCAATAGATCAAATGATCTTGTCCCTTCCAACTCTGATATTCTAGAACTTATTTTGACCCTCACGATCCCAGACATAGTGGACAAAAGAAAGATAATAGTGGATCATGTCAAAATCTAGTTTTGATGTGGATTTTGGGTGATTACCAGTTGGTTGGATTATCTAATTCAGGAAGGTAAAGATCAATAGAGATGTCAGCTGTTGTGAGCAGAAATGGATGGGCAAGTGTTAAATTTTAGTGTTTATTTTAAGAAGCCTGTTGCTGATGCATATGTGTACCACATTTTCCAGTTATGAATTAAATTAGCTGCTTGTGAAAATCCACTAATAGCTTTCTCTGAAAAGGACAAAAGACTTTGATAAGTCTTTTTTAACATGTCTTGTGTTTATCTTTCTGTTAACCCTCTTCCTAAAATTTATCAACCAAAGAGGGGTGAAATGGAATCTACCCAAGCTTGCTTAATATACATATTATCAATGGAGGAAATAGTGGAAGGGAAGCTGGCTGCATACTTATATATTTAGAATTTGGCCTTTATGTGTAAAATAAAAGTTATGCACTGTTCTTCATACCCATTTTCTCTAGCATGACCTTTTTTTCACTGCTCCTTGAAAACTACTTCATATTAAATATTCAGTAAACTTTATAAATTTAAGAACATATCTCAAAACCCCCATTTCCACAATTTGTCCATACCATTCCTTGACTATTCATCTCAATAAAGCTGTGTAACCAGACATTTGAAAACTCATGGCTTATTCAACAAGTATTTAATTCTTGTTCATATGCCTGTAGATTAGCAGTGATTCATCTAATCTAGGCTGGATTTACCTGAGCTTAATTCCAGGCTTCATGTTGGATTCAAGTATGCTTCATGTAACTCTTATTATTCCTGTGCAGAGAGATATTTTCTCTTATTCTATTCAGATCATATTGTGTTCAAAGTCAGTCCCCATGCAAAAATTGAGGCACATCAGAATTCTGACAAAATTAACTATGCCCACTCATTTACTACAAAAAATTAGTGACTTTCTGGAGGCCCTGACATGTGAGAAATTTTCTAATCTCCTGGATTTTTTAAATGAATAAAAGGGATGCCATATAGAAGAATAGGAAAGTAACATTTACACATTCAATTGAGCATTGCATGAAAATGTGTTTAAAATATGTTATGTCCCAGAGTACAGAAGTATAACCACTAGTTTGATGACACAGGAAGACATATTTTCATTGTTTTGTACTATGAAACAAATCACTTCATCCAGAAAATGGGAAGTAGTACTTTTTTTCATCAATAAAGATATATGTTTCACAAAGTCATATCCCCCATATTGGGGCAGCAATGATAGAAAGCAACAAACCTCCTAGCCCATGTTGTAATCATATATACCTGTGGAATAAATTGCTGTTGTTGACTGAACTGGGAAGAGACTGAGTTTTCATTATTCTTGGTCATCTTAAAGAACCAAGGGTAGACTATCTGAGCTCCTCTCATGGAGATTGACTTAGAAACTTTTGTGGATAGGAATAGGTTCATAAGGTGGTGGAAACTTGAGTACTATTTGACATGCTCCCCTTCCCAGCTTTTGAGAGTCAAGGATAAGTTAGCTTTTACCTTCTTAGAGACCTCAGGCCTGCCATATCACTAATATTTTCCCCTTATGTTTGAACACTTAATGTGAAGGCATACAGTAAAGAACATTGTTGAAAAATTATCCCATGAATAATATTTATTAATTTCAGTTCTTTAAATCAGTGCAATTTTAGCTCTCTTTGTTTTAGTAGATAGAGCAGATGTTAGTATATATCCAAAGTGAGGATCTTGGGAATCCACTGACTCACAGACCTCTTAAGTACTAAGAACATCAAATGTCTTGTCCCAGTGTGTCTGAATCCAAGTTTCCTGAGCAGTGATCATTGGCTGACTAAAAATCACTATAGGAAATCTTTAAAAATACAGATTTTTACATGACTCTTAATGCCAAACTTCTCAATCAGAAACTCTTAGAGTAGATTCTGTTATCTGTTTAGAATTCTCTCAAGGTGATTCCAATTATCAGCTAATCTTGAGAAGCACTAATCTAGTCTTCTTTTTAAATTTGAAAGACCACAGACACACAGTGAGTGTGTATCAGTGCTGGGACAATAACCATGGATTTGCATGGTCCTTAAGCAAAGTATCTTGAATTCTCTATTATATCTTCTAACCCAGACTTCTTGCTGTTTTTCATCTTTCCTATCTTTAATTCTGTGTTTGTAGCAACATCAGCATGCATTTCTTAAGCCTTAACTATGTGTAGTCCTTAATGTGAGTAATGATACACAAACACATATCACACACATTGCAATGATAAACACACACACAGTAATTGGATAATCTGTTTGTGGAACAGGCAATGGAACAATTGCTGAGTGGCAGCCAGTGATATATTCTCCTGTTAAAAGAAAAAAAGCCCAGGTTGTGTGTCACAATGAACATAAAATATATCACTGTGGCAAGTATCAGTTCATATGAGAAAGGCATATGCTTGTTTCTCCAGAATGACTCTCTCTGAAAATAATAACCATAATGGAAATTGTGGTTGTTAGTCAAGAAAACAGTGAGGAGTGGCTCACTATATTCATTAAAGCTTTTTGGTTCAAACATTGGAGGAACTATGGTTTCCCAACTATGCATTACAGTAAATTGTATTTAATCTGTTGATTTGAGTCACAGTCAGCTATTCTTCACAGGTGACATTTTTTCTGTTTCTTCCACTTTTCCTGTTAGTCATTTTACAGAGTAAAAGTAAATATAAGATTCCAGTTAGCAGAAGCATATTGATGGGGGGTTAAAATTGAAGTGGGAACTTCAAGGTAAATTTGTCCAATGTCCTTATTTTTTTATTGTTTCAACAAAAAGTGAGCCTAAAAGAAAGGAAAAGCTTTTCCCCAAGATCAGAAGATGGCATTAGGCCTTTTTGTCTTAAACTTGTCTTATATCTTTTATAGACTGCTCACTCTTCCCATCTCATTCCAAGCTTATTAGGTTTGGTTTACTCAGGAATCCCTGGTCGGGAGCAAATATATTAGAGTGCTATAGTTTAGATCACTGCTAGTTATTATGTATACATTCTTTCAGAGAACATATACAAACTGAATGTTTAATATGCCTCAACCACAATTCTAAACACTAGAAAACAACTACAAATACTTCACATCAGACTTTCACTCTTTAAAGAAAATGGCAAAAAGGCAATAATGGGGGGAGGAAAAAAGAATGACGCTGAATGGGGTCATGATAATATTGAGTTTAACAAAATTTCTCTGGCTTGGATAATTTAGAAAAAATATCTGATTACTCAATACCATAATAAATGTAGTAATAATGATAAACATTACTTTATTCCTATAAAATATGCTATTGTCTAATTTTTCCTTCCAACAACTCTGTGAGGTTTGTATTATTGTCCTCATTATGCAGATAAGTTAACTAAGGCTGAGAAAACTTAAGGTTATCAACTTAAACTATCATTACTTCTAATTATTTGTCATTAGTCTCAGCAAAAACCTTCCTGCCCACAGTTTCTTCATTGCATTCTTTACTTCTGCATTTCTCAGTGTATAAATCAGGGAATTTAACACTTAAGAAATAATCATATAAAAGACAGCCATGTACATGAAAGCGCAGGGATCAAAAAAGATGATGACCACAGCAATGTGGAGCCACAGGTAGACAGAGCTTTGTACCTGCCCTCTGCTGACTGCTTTCTCATGGTTATCAGGATGACAGTATAGGAGAATAGCAAGATAACAAAGCTCCCCAGAATGATGGTCCCACTGTTGGCTGTCACAAAAACACCAACAATATATGTGTCTGTGCAGGTAAGTTTCAGCACAGGGTGGACATCACAAAAGTAGTGATCAATCTCATTGGGTCCACAAAAGGTAGGGGGACAACTAGAGCCACCTGGATAATTGAGTGTAAGAACCCACCTATCCAGGTCCCCAGCAAAATTTTATTGCATCTGTTCTGGTTCATGATGGTCATATTGTGTAGGGATTTACAGATGGCCACATAACCTTCATAGGTCGTAATGGTAAGAATGAAGATCTCAGTACAACCAAAGAAGTGTACCCCAAAAAGTTGCAACATATATCCCACATAGGAGATAGCTTTACTCTTGGCTAAGATGTCAGCCATCATATTAGGAGCTGTCACTGAGGAGTAACAAATGTCCACAAAAGACAAAAAGTTGAGAAAAAATACATAGGAGACTTGAAAAAGTTGTCAGTGCAAACTGTCAGCATGATGATGAGGTTTCCCAGAAGAATGACTGTGTAGAAGAAAGAAAACACCATGAAACAAACTTTTTCAACCTGAGTTCTGAGAAAAACCTAGAAAATGAATTCAGTTACATTGTTGATTTTTTCCATGGAATTAATCCAGCAGGGCAACTTCCCCCCAAAAAAGAATTAAGTTACCTGAAAGAAAAACATAAAAAGAACTACAAGCCTTGTTCTCAAGGCAGAACCAATAGAAATGCAAAGTAATTGGTAATGGAAAATGTATACATACTACAGCTTGGCACAAACACTCAAACAATTTGAAGTACATAGATTCTGATCATTTTATATCCACACAACATTCAATTCATTCACTTCAGATGAGGAAATAAAGGCCACAGTGATAAACCAAATTCTCTAAGAGTCCTTCCCCTTTTTAAAATGTTTTTTCATCTTTTCCCCCCTAAACATTTATTTTGTTTGTATTCTATATAAGACACTCAACCTAATTTTGAAACAAACTTTTGTTTGGGAATATGGTAATATTTCTATATCTGGTAAAGTTCACCTCTTGTTTGACACAGAAAAAAAATGCCCACAATTTCCCATCTGAATACAGCCATGCTTAGTCATTGCCTTCATTGAGATTTACTGACTTTTACAGGTTCTCTTACTTATGAAACTCAGTTCTTTGTATACTTCAGATTATGCTCTCTTACCTGATCTCAAGCTTTTTATAGTCAGTATGTGGTATAGTACAGCAAAAAAAAAAAGAACCAAAATTAAACAAACCAAAGTTATACCAACCTGATTAACTTGGCTGTCATCTTATTGAATAATTTAAATTCATGGGGCTTCTATTTGCTTGTTTGTGAAATGAAAGTCTTGATTTCACTATTGTATCTGTCATTCTAAGAGTTATTTCACCTTTGATATTAAATCATTTGTCAGCCTGCAATAGCCACATGACTCAAAATAAGGTATATGTAAGAGAAGATAAAGTGATACAAAGAAGCTGCTGGAGACAAAACAAGAGATGCTTGATAGGAAAGGTGGGGAAGTGAAGTCTTAGATAATTTCTCAATCTTAAAATTGGGAGGGTCTGAGGACTCCCCAGGCATTACTTTGCCTTGGCCTTTGAATCATTTGTCTGTTAACTAAAAAAAGAAAAAGAAAAACCCTACTCTTTTTATCTCACTTCTCCTTCTGCACTCTTCTAACACTTCAAGTTGCATGCTAGCTTATATTATTCTCCAAGTTTGGGTGAATTAAATATTTCTAGATGTGCTAATAATGGGAAAATAATTTAAATGGATCCAGGAAAATTTAATGGTAGAGAATCAGGTGCTATTATTAGGGTCGCAGGAGTGTATGTGTGAGAATAGTTTGTGGAATAGTTTTTGATTTATGAGGCTTTCATGGTGCCTCCTCAAATCAGGCCATAGATGTAAATGTTTCCTCTAATTACACAATAGGCCATGATTACACAGTATCTTAGATAATTAATAGGAACCTTATCTACTTGACAGCACATCTTCTCAACATACCTCTCAAATTTAGTGCCTACTGCTAAGAACTCTGTGCTCTCAGCTACCCATTTCAGCAACACTATGCCTTCAGCTTCCAGCTTTGAGGAAACTGTGTGTTTATGAGTCCTCAGTTCTGTAAATTAGGGTTGGTGGATTAGTCGCTGCATGTGTGTCTTCTCTTACACAATGCAAAATAATAATAATAACCATAATGATAACAAAGTAATAATTTAGATTTAGAGCTAAAATCCTTCCTCTGCTTTACATGTTAAATCCCTTAAGTCCCCTTTGGCTTTTCCTTCTGAATCAAATATACACACACACACACACACACACACACACTACACCCCACTGAGAGAGCCCTTCATTTTAAGAGAGCTCAAATCATAGCAATTTGACACCTATGAACTTTCTTGATTGAATTTCATCTGGCACAAACTGGAAATTTTTTTTTCAGGCTTAGTTTATCACTAGCATTCTAAAAACCAGATGTAGGGAGAAAAGCTACTTCTGGGGACACATGCATGGTTTATAATACAGCGAATGTACAAACTGGAAATTTATGTATGGGATTGAATTGTGACACTATTGTTCAAACCACTAGGAGTCCTGCTTCCTCTTTGAATCAAGAGCCAACTCAAGTGAGTCCTTCTTCCCCTTTTGGACCATCTCAAACATGTTGTATCCTCACTTTCCTTTGAGGTGATAAAGTTTATGACTGGCATTATCTTATTCACATTCATGCTATTCTATCTCACAGTCATGAGTAGATACACTTTATTATCTTACCAGTCTCCTCTTAATTCCACTCTCCCCTTATTTCTGAGAATAGTATCTTGAAAATAAACATTACACATGTTCAAAGTATAGTAATTTAATTGAATTCACTTTTTCCATAAAATTTCTCTATAAATAAATTAGTTTGTAGAAGAAAATGTCTCAGCAGTATTTTCCAGGGTTTCAGTTTTTCTTTATTTGCCTATCTCTTCTTGATATATTTTGAGAGCAGCTGACCAAAATAAATTAGGAATGGTAATTGCTTTGTGAATAGTTAGTACCAGAGAATCTCTGACTCCACAAATTCAGGGGCTGGTAGGAGACAGCATTTGCAGGTTCTGGCTCTGTCTCTCACTTACTGAGATCTACCGTTTCACAGGATCTTTGACAATAAATGTCATTTTCTCTGCTTCTTGAAGATCTAATTATGAAGAATGATGCAAAATGATAATTACCTCAGGGAAAACCTTTCTCCAAAGTCTCTCTTCATAGCCAGAATCATATCAAAGACTTAAAATGAGTTTTAATGTCCTTGTGACTTTTACTTCTTTAAAAAATTAAAAAAAACTTTTTGTGCAATTTAAAATCCAATTCTCATATTAAGTGCTTTAATGCTAATATAAACTTTTCGATAAACATATGTGATTTATGTGTGATTTGTGTGATTGTTTTATTTTGTTTACCTTACATATTGAGTTAAGGTAAAATCATAACCTCTGATTGGGAGATATTTAGGTTTTGAAATTGAATTGTTCCACTCCTTAAATTGTTTCATTTGATTTGAATATAGTGATTTCAATAGGTTTACTGGGTTTTGCTTATTTTTTCCTTAATTGAGTCTCTGCTAATTTCTGGAAAAAGAAACAGGAAGATATTTCTTCCAACCTATCTTTATGATCAATTGTAGTATAAGCTTTTATTCTTCCTTTTTCTTTTTGATAGTAAACCATTAAGGTTGTGCTTGATCTTCTACATTCCTTTCCTATTAGTATTCCTTTATTTTCCCTTATTCTTGCTTTTCATCTTTCACCTTCCTATCTTTATCTTCCTTCTGCTCTTAAACAATGCTAAAAACATCCCAAAATGAGATGTTGTTTATTCACACTCTCTAGGGTTAGTAGAGAAAATGAGTAAAAAATAAAGAGTAGGAAGTGAAGATGAACATTGTGGTAACAGTAGTAGAAATACTCAACATGATTTACTTAGTGTATTAGATTCTTATTGCTGTTATAACATATTACCACAAACAGCAGTTTAGAACAACACAAACATGTTATCTTACAGTTCTTGAGATGAGAAGTCCAAAATGGGTCTCATTGTGCTAAATTCAAGGTGCTGGCAGGACTCTGTTCCTTCTTAAGACTCTGGGGAGAATCCATTCCTATGCATTTTCCAGCTTCTAGAGACTTCCTGTGTTCCTTGGCTCATAACCCCTTTGTACATCTCCAAAGCCCACAACATAGTATCTTTAAATCTCTCTCTGATTCTGACCTTGGCTTTTGCCTTCCTCTCTCACTTTAAAGAACTATTGTGATAATCTGGATAATTCAGGATAATATCCATATTTTAAAGTCATCTGTTTAGCACACTAATTTCTCCTTATGTAACTTAATTCATTCAGAGGTTCCAAGGAATGTGGTATGGACATCTTTATGATCAACTATTCTGTTTACAACACTTAGTTGTTTAGCTGATCTTGTGGAAAGAGGCAAAGTCTAGAGAGCCTCATGGTCTACAGCTGAAATTGTGAAAGAAACAGAAGCTAAGCCTAGAGTGAAATGCATCCCCAGGAAGAGAGGAACCAGAAGCCTGAACCCTGGCAAATGTCAGCAACTGTCTTGCTCCAACACGTGACAATGGACAATGGACTTTGGTGAGAGGAGAAATTTATACAATATACAATTATTTGTACATTGCAAAGGCACCCCTTTGGCTGACTAATACAGTGGCAAATTCAGTCTGCCTTCTTTTTCTTTTACATTGCAAAATGCAGTTTAAGATCAAGGAGATTTTTTAAAATGTTTTAAAAAATGATAGATTATATATGTAAATAGTTGACTATTAATGTTCACATCTTATACAGTTAGTAGGAATATGGACAAGGGAGTGTTTGATGAGATTATCTTCTCAAGTATAGAAAAAGACATTCACTTATCATACACATATGTGGAAAATATGTATTTTCTAATGGTAGTAGATTCCTTCAGGAAAGGAAGATACCCTTCCAGGAACTTTGAAAATGTAG
>PVKH010043546.1:0-10704 GCA_004027955.1 Chaetophractus vellerosus | reverse complement strand
GATGCTTTTGCATAGTTTGTAACAAATGTATCACAACAATGCAAGGTGTTGGTGGAGGGGTGATGTATGAGACCCCTGTATGATGTTATGCATGTTTATTTTATAAGTTTACAACTTTTACTATATACTTATTGTTTATGTATGTTCATGTATGAATGATATACTTCAATTTTTTTAAAAAATCAATTGACCACAAATGAGTAGACTTATTTCTGGACTCTCATTTGTGATCCATTGATCTAAATGTCTACCCTTATGTTAGCACTACATTTTCTTGATTATTGTAGCTTTGTTGTAATATTTGAAATCAGGAAATAGAAGTCCTTCACTTAGCTGTGTTTTTTTTTTTCCAAAGTTTTTTTAGCTTTTCTGGGTCCCTTGTATTTCCATGTATATTTGAGGATCAACCTATCAATTTCTCCAAAAATAAGCTGCTGGAATGTGGATGGGAACTGGATGGAATTTGTAGATCAATTTGAGGAATACTGTCATCTTAAAAGCATTAAGTCTTGTGATCCATGAACATGGCATGTCTTTCTAAGTACTTCAATCTCCTTTAATTTCTTTTAACAATGTATATTCTAGGATATAAGTTTTGCACTTATTTCATTAACTTTATTCCCAAGTATTTTCTTCCTTTCAATGCTTTGTAAATGGAATTGATTTCCTTAATTTCATTCTCAGATTGTTCATTGCTGGTAAAAAGAAATATAACTGATTTTTGTATATTGATCTTATATCCTTCATCCCTGCTGAACTTGTTCATTCACTCAAATAGCTTTTTAGTGGATATTTTAAGGTTTTCTATATTCAAGATCATGTCATCTGCAAATAGAGATATTTCTTTTTTCTTTTTTATGAATGCCATTTACTTCATTTTCTTGCCTAACTTCCCTGGCTATAACTTCCAGTATGATGTTGAATAGAAGTGGTAAGAGCAATCTTCCTTGTCTTGTCCCTCATCTTAGGCAGATACCCTGCAATTTTGCCTTGACTCCTACCAAGCCCTCATACGGATAGCCCTCACATGATTAAAAAAACAAACTGGTCTAGTATAAATAAGGGGTATAAATAAGATGAATAAAATAAAGCCTAGTCTATTACAGTAATTTCTCTTCATTATTTAAAATGCCCTAAGATGATGGTGAAAGTATAAATTGGTTCAAGTCCTATGAAGGGCAGTTTGACAAAATCGATTTTACAAATGCATATTCCCATTATCCTAGCAATTCCAACATTAGGAATATATCCTACAGATATGTATTACACTCATGCAAAATGGTATCTGTACATGCCTGTTCAACACAGCACTGGTTGTAACAGCAAATGCCCTGCAACAGGGAGGGCACATGAACTAAAGGATGTTCACACAGTGGAATTCTATGTAGCTGAAAAAAAGAGCATGGAAGTTTTTTCTGTATTGACATGGAAAGATTTCCAAGATATATTAAGTGAAAGAAATCAAGATGCAGAAGACTTCATGCTACCATTTGTATTTTTAAAATGGTAAGAAAATACTTTGTACTGTAAAAGTTTGTATAATTTTTCATATTTGAACCATGTGAATGTTACCTATTCAGAAAAGTAAGTTTAAACAAATAATAATAATAATCAGATGTCATAAGATGAAGAAAAATAGTTAATAGCAAAGTAACAGAACAGTCCATAAAGATTGGAAAGAGTATGTCATAGTATCAATAGCCCTGCCATTCCCAGAAACTGTGTTCTTTTTCTGACTTGCCTGCTAATTAGCTCTGTGAACTTGAAAACATAAGTTGCTTAACTTTTAAGGATCAGTTTTTTTGTCTGCAAACTCAGGGAATGGACTAGTTAAATTTAAGGTCTATGCAACTAGCAGAAGCCAACATTTTCTAGGGCAAACAAAATGCTAAGCCCTTTACATGCATTTAGATTTAATAACCATCCAAAGAGATGAACTATTATTCTCATTTTACAGGTGCAGAAACTGAGGTTTACATGTTAAATTTTTTTCTCAAGTTCCAACAGCCAGCATTCCTATCAAGGTCTAACTCCAAAGTCCAAGCTAGAGGCACCATTGCATGATTTTAAATCGAGAAAAAATAATATTTTTATTCTTTTGTGTTTTCCTACTACCTCTGACCTCAGGTTGTTTTCAGATGGTTTTGCTTGACCAACCAGCATTTTGGTTGGTTTAGCTCTTCTGGAGGTATAAGCTTTCTTTAGGATGTTACCTGAGACATTCCCATCGCCCTTTTCCCTAATCTCCTGTCTTCCTGACCCTATGAGCTCCTGTTTTGGAATCCAAAAAAAGAAGAATGAAATGGAATTTTTTCGAAATACCCACCATCTATAGTGACAATGCCAAGATAGCTTCCTCCTTCTATGCCAAAGACGAAGTTCCCTGAAGCTAAACGCTTTGCTGTTTCTCTCAATTGTCTCAATATCCAAACACTGTCAAACCAGAGGCTTTAGTCTCAGTAAAGCTGAAACTAGCACCATCCCAGGGGGTAAGACTGTGCAGAGTCCTGTTCTCCGCGCTTGCCAAGTCGCAAACAGGTTGGGGCTGGTGGGAGGAACGGAACATCCGTGGAAAAGAGGAGGAGCACAGAGGTTAGTACAAGCAATAAAGGGAGCTGCCGTGGGGGTTCACATCCTGTGGAAAGAAACCAAAAGAACTCAAAGAGGCTGAGGACAAACTTGAAACAGTCTAGGAAAGAAAGCTGAGTTCTTTAGAATGCTTAGCTCTCAAGAATATCAGCCCCTAAGCTGCTGAATGATAAAAAGAATACTTTTTTCTTAAATTTTATAAATAAATGTGGAAACATTCTACCTAGGCATAGCAGGTTAACTCTTCATATCCTTCTGTATCTGAGAAGAGCAAAGTGCCAAGTCACCGTGCAGCCAGAGAGATTTTATTTCCCAGGCTTAGCTCCCCGTGTATTATCACAGTTAAGTCAACATCTGTTGCATAAGGCTCAAAAAAACTTGTTCAAATTCTATGGTGCTACTGAAATTCTGTTATATTTAATCCTGTTTGGAATAAGTAGTTCATTAACTAGGGCCAAGGCATACTTTATAAAATAACTAGCAATGGCTATTGTAGTAGTCTCTTTCCTAGCAGAAAGCAACCTGTTCTAGATATCCTAGCAGCGACTGTAATCACCAGACACACCAAGCCTCCTTCTGAGTATCTGCATGACCACATTATTTTCCAGTAAATTGTATACAGTCCAAGTACAGGCTGAAGCCCACTTTGAGGTGACCTAGGAAGGAAAATGGAGACGCATGCATTCAACATGTATCTAAGCTCAAAACTCCTCACAGAGTCTTTATCTTCAGGACTTAGGAGAAGTCTCCTGTGTGCAGCTACACACAGGCTCTACCGGCCCTTCCCATGCTGGCACTTAGCATAAAGAGGGAAAATATCTTGCCCAAGGGGCCACATAGGCTAACAGTGTTCCAGGAAGGGAACTAGAAGAGATAAACACACAATGCTTTCATTCATTCATCTTCTCCTCAAATCTTTACTGAACGCTTTGTGTCAGCACCTGGCTATGCCCTGAAAGTAAGAAAGGAGTTAGACCCAGCCCCCTACTCCCTCTCCCCTCTCCCCAGTATATCTTTCTGGAATGATTAAGTTAAATTGTGGTCTTTACAGAGGCAACAAGAAGGACAAGTCCAGCGGTTATTTCCAAATGGGCTAAATGAGCTGGGGTGGGGGGAGGCAAGGAGAAAAATGAGGCAGCTTCTTTGGTTGAATTCCAAAACGAGGAAGACGTTTGCCTACACCGCCTTTCTAACTGCTTACCAAATAAAGTTCAAACTTCTCAGGATGGCATTCAAGAGCCTACCCTAGCTGTCCTATCTTTTACTTTCCCCTCTAAAAAGTAACCTAAGAGACAGCCAAAGGGAAGTCCTTTCTGTTTCCAGGAACATACCTAACCTGAGTCTTGATTCCAACTCCTGTGGCCACTTCACTGGAATACCTTTACCTGTGCCCCCACTCCCACCACCCCCTGCAAGGCAGGCACATTGCCCTCTTCTCTGCCCATTCACATCTCCTCCTCCTGCATTCCAGGTCCAAAGCCTTCTTCCTAGGAATTCCTCTTTCATCTCCTCTCTCCTTCCCTTCCCCAACTCTCACTAGCCTAGAAAGTGATCTGTAACATCCACAGCTTTGAATGGCCAGGTGATGGGGCACTCACATTTACACCAAACCCAAACAGAGGAACCTAGGTATCACCTCTGCTAACTTTCCCAACTGCATAATGAGTTGTGATCTTCACTGTGCAGATAAGAAACTGAAGTCTGCAATGGCCAGGTAAATAAACCAAAGTACTACACCGAGAAAAGAGTGGGGCCAAGTGTGTCTGGTTGGAAGCCTGCATTTTTCTCCCTAGACCATTTGAGGTGTAATATGGGCATGGCACTCCTCTTGTGCACCACTCCCAATTCCTCTCCAGCCCACCTCTCACTTCAGCCCAATTCAGCATAGGTTTCAATCCGCTTCCAAGCAGATACAACCTGACATCATCTGCAGCTATTAACATATACCTTCTTCTATATCTGGATTTCTGCTCTAAGACTTCTCTGATACCTGAGGGAACCAGCCGGGCCCACTCACATGTACAACCCATGTGGGACCACCTGTGAGCAACAAACAATAGTGGACAGAAGCCAATGAACAACCCCTTTGGTCCCATGTGCACAGTTCTGGGACACATTCCATGAAGCTCTTAGAAGATCCTAAGGGATCCCACATCAGTTGTTTCTAGCATCAACCACATGAGCTTTTCCCCCAGCCCTGTTTCATCCCCTTGTCCCTCACAGCTGCTTCCTGGGATCACATTGCCAAATAAATCTCCTGCACGCAGGCCCCTATCTTGAGCTCTGCTTTCAGAATCAGTTAGTACCAAAAATGGGTCCAGAGCAGGAGAGGGTTCAGCAGCAGGTGAGTCTATGGTAGGCTACCCTGCCATTTGGGCTCCAGGAGGTCACAAACTGAGTCATGATTGGCTTAGAGCTGCACCTGGGCTGGTGTCAGGCCCTCCCCACAAGCACACAGTCACATGCAAGAGGGTGAGATGCCTGAAGAATGGAGTTTCTAATAGGAAGAAGAGGGGAGGGCCACGGAGCATGGATACTGGGGAGGCAACCAACTCTATCCGTGCTACATTAACCTAAAATCCAGATTGGATTGGGAGGCACACAATCCTTTGAAAGTATATGCAGTGTTTTTTTTTTTTTTCTTTGTGTACTTGTATAATTTTTCTGTGGTGAGGATCCTCAGTTATCATCAGAATCTCAGAGGGTTCAATGACCCAAGAAAAGCTCAGAACCAGTTTTGTTTTAAACAAACACATTCCTTAACCTTAAGTTTAGCGATCACCCTAATGCACAAAATACAAGCGTTTGTCCAATCTCATTTATTACTTTGTTCTTAGGACAGGAATCAGAAGACAGCCTGGTCTTTGTGGAAATGCAAATATTTCTCTCAATTTGAGTACTCCTTGAGCTTGTTCCTAGAGACCGACTTTTCAGGCTTCCAGGGCAATGTGAATTAGACAGGCCACCTTTTAAATGCTCATTCTTCTAAAGAAAATGGGGAGGAAGAGCGAGTCCCTGAAAGCATAAAGGAAACAGAAGTGCAAACTGCCATAAAGAAGAAGTAAAGCCACGACTTAGGTGCCAAAGAGCAAATGTCAAGGCAGCTTGTCGGTTTTAATGTGCTCTCGGGATTTTATCCCATTGCCAGCAAATGCAGCGTTCAGGACCCCAGAAGTATTGCTACCATCTGGGACAGCTGCGGTAGCAGAAAGACATCAACTTGTTCAGAGCTTTAATCCTCTAGGGCTCCTCCAACAGTTCCATTTATCTAACTGAAAAGGCTGAGTACAAAGGCATCTACTGCAGCCGTTCCTGGGGGAGGGGGAAGAGGGGAGGAGTGGGGTTGGGGCCTTAAAAAGCATGTGCCCTAGGGCGTGGCCCTTAAGATTTTGCCAGGCAGACAACTGCTGTGCAGACAGAGATGAAATCACACAATCTGGAAGACGTTACTTAGCCACCACAGTCATAGGGTGACACTCTAAAATGATCATCCAGAATGGGACACCCGAGAATGGAAAGGAGGTGCTGCTAATGGTTACACCAAGACAAGGGGCATAAAGCAGGGCAGTCCCAGCAAACCAGATAGACAGCAAGTACTCCAGAGTAATCTGCTCTCGGTCTCTGCTAGTCATCAAGCACTGTGTATGAGCCCCACACCGGATTAAGCATCCGAGAGGGTGAGATAATATAATAAAATAAAAGAGCATAACAATATAACACCACATCACATCAACCATAACAACATAAAACACAACATAACAATACGTACTCATTGCCCACAGGGAGCCATCTCTATGACTCTAGCTTTGCTCTGGCTGTCTTGAGCAACAGCCAGTTTGGCAGCCTTAGAATCAAAAGTAACAAAAGTTTACTCTGAGCTAAAGCATTAGCATCATTTGCATGCTTTGGTTTTAAATCTTTGATTCAGAATATCCCCAAGTGACTCACTGGTCTATTTTGGTCTTGGGAATGAAGCTGCATTCAGATTACACACGCCAGGGTAGAGAGAACATGCACCTGAGGTGGGGAGAAGAAATACATCTCATAGGGTACAACTTGAATATTTCTTGAACCCTTTGAGCCCTGATCATGTTTTTACACTGAGTCATCTCCAAATCCTCCCCTGGATCAATAATCATTTATGTAAATTAACTTGGCTAAAAGACATTTCAACTCAGATTATCTTTTCTAATTTTAAAATTGCTATGGGGTGAGGAATTGTCACAATTATTAACTGAAGTGAGGTTGAGTCAGAATTGTTTATGTAGATCTGGTAAAAGCAGACTTGAAAGGAATAAAATATAAAATATAATGAATATGAAGAAATCATTCTATTATTCTTCATAAGTGATTAGGAACCATAAGCAAAATATCAGTCCTGATACAATTCTTCCCATCAGTTCAGTAATGTACCTGAGTCCACAATGACAAAAAAAGAAATAAAATAGAATTTGAATCTGAAAGCATGTGTTCATAGCCCAGCTAAATGATTAAAAGGTGCATGTGATGCTAGGCTTTCTGATCAATGTTTACCCCTCTTTAAAACAGCAATGCATTTCAATGAACATAAAGACACAGTGATGGAAGATGAGTAGAACCTTAAAATATATAAAGCAATAACTATATTAAGAATTTCCTTTCAAAATCTCAATTTTGTTTTTAAATGAGGGAGACTGACATAATTGAACTTCTATTAGCAAATGTATTTTTTAAATTATAAATATTGGTCTTCAAAATTAATAATAGAACCAAATCATTAAAAATGTATGTGAACAGACACTTGAGCCAGGTATTCCATCCTTTACATATATTATTTGTGTGTGTGTATATATACAATGTGATTAATAATGTGCATGCAAACATTCTTATCTAGCTATAAAGGTTGGTTTAGCAATTATCTCCTACATTTTCATATACCAAAATATTGTAAATTTTAAAAATTTTATCTAAGTTTCATATATATATATTTACTCTGTACTCTAAAAAATATAATGGACATTATCAAATTAACATTAGAACATATTGAAAGGACTCAGTAGTCATAAAAAGGAAGTATATGAATTCTTAAATAATTTAATAATAAAGGGTAAATTTTTAAAATTATTTTAAAGAAGCTTCCATAAATATCATTTCTGTAAACAAATCAATTTTTGGATACATATGAATAAAGCATAAAATCCATCCAAAAAAAAAAGACATTTCAAATCTAGGACTCCCGATTTCTTGCTCTCTGTATCGTGAGACCAAAAAAAAAAAAAAAAAGAAAAGAAAAAGCAATCTTACCACTGATGATTATGGAATAAATTACTTTTTAAAAATAAATACCATGAATTTCCTGAGTTCAAAAGTAGAAAACATTTATTAGAAAATTTAGAACATAAAGAAAAGAATAAAGAGAAAATCTAAACTACCCCTAACTACCCCCACTCATAATTAATATTCTGATGCATTACTTTGGAGTCAGTTTTGTACACACACCTATAATCATATATACTTAAATAGATACAGAATGTTCTTGTACTGTTAAGAGGATGCTGTATGTATTTACTGCTACTTTTATCCCTTAGCATTTCACTATGTACATTTTCTCCAGACATTAGTTATATTTTTGGAAACTTTTTTTTAATCGCAAAATATTCTATTCAAAATACTACAAATGCAGGTCATGAATATCACTGTTACGTGACCAATTTCACAGCAGCATGCATTAGTAGCATGTATGAAGTATGTTTGGCCCTTAAAAATAATAAGTTGAAAAGTAACATGCTAAGTCACTTAGCTTACAGGACTTAAATGAAATCAGTCTATTTTGAACAACCCAAGACCTCTGGAATGGATCAATAGATCAAAATCAGAGTTGTATCAGACTACTTTTATCTGAAGACTGATCAGAGAACAAAGGAGCATGCTCTAGAGAGGAACATTTACTAGAAACAGACAATAATCATTTTTAAATTGTACTAAATCATTTATCTAAATATTTTAATGCTTTCTATGGGCTTTGCATTGGGCCAAATACTGGCAATACAAAGATGAATAGGCCATAATCTTTCTTCTCAAAGGCTTTATAGCCTACAGGATGATTCAGATTCAAAATTAACACTTTGAAGATTGAGCCAGCTGGAAACTGGCTGTTGAGAGAGGGCAAAATGAAGTTATAACAAGTCACTGAAGAGTATAATGAGAGTTCATGTATACCAAATAGATTTATTTATTTTCCCTATTCTTTGATATAGATTGATATATGTGAAATCAACTAAATTACCCTCTATGGATACTATTATATTCAACAAACATTTATTGCACTCAATGATATAAAGCCACGGTGTGCTAGGTGGTATGGACCCAAAGATGAAAGAGACATGGCCCCTGCCCTCCATGAATTCACATTTTGGTAGAGACTACAAATACAAATAATTATACTATGGATAACAGAAGAAGGAAGCTCCGAGACAACTCGAGCAGGACAGCTATCCAGCCTGGGTGAGGTTGTGTTCCAGAAGCATGCATTGTTTTGTGGGGCAGAGGGGGAAAGGGAAAGTTAGCAAAGGTAAGGGGTTCCAGGAGAGGGAAGGAGCACTCCAATCCAACAGCAAAAGCAAAGATCTGTGACATGTCCAGAGGGCTAGAAGGAGTGTGTGAGGCTGCAGTGTAAAATTCTAGGCAGAGAGTGCCGAGAAAGGAAACAGAGGTAAATGGGAGAGCACCATTGAAAGTCCTGAAGCAGCAGACCGACATGGTCACAGTTCTGTTTTATGTGATGGACTTGCTCTATACTTCATTGAAGAAACAGAAGCTGTGAGATGGGACTTCACTCATCTTCCCACCGCAGGGTCACCTAGCATCTGTCTTCTTCTCCTCTTCTATTCAAAGATGGGTGTTTTCGTTTGCTAACGGCTGCTGGGAGCAATATACTAGAAATGGGGTGGCTTTTATAATAGGAATTTGTTTGGTTAAAAGCTTACAGTTCAGAGGCTGGGAAAATGTCCAAATCAAGGCATCAGCAGAGATGCTGTCTCACCGAAAGTCAGCTGCCGGTGATCCTGGACTCCTGCCACATGGCAAGGCACATGGAGGCATCTACTCATCTGGTCTCTGCCTTCTCCTTTGGGCTTACTTTCTCCCTGAGCTCAGCTGTGTGTGATCAGGCATATGGCTGTCTCTCCCCTCTCCTCTGGGCCTCAACTTTTGAGACTCTCAAAAGCCTCTTTCTGAGCCTCTGTGCTTTGCTGATTCCAACCTCCAGCCTCTGGGACCTCTTTCTCAGCCTCTCGGGGTTCTCTTTCTCTGCTGCCTTTTTCTGTGAGTCTCTGCTTTCAGTCCTCCATTTATAAAGGGTTCCAACAAGAGGACCACGAGCCGCCCTGAATCATGTCTCACTGAAGCAATCCAGTCAAATCTCCCCAACTGAATCCAATCGAATCAAAGGTCCCACACCCACAGGAATGGATTAGCTCCAAGAACGTGATCTTTTCTGGGATCCACAAAGAGCTTCAAACTGTCACAGCGGGCATGCCCTTTCCATCAAAGGCCAACCCATCCACCAGGCTCTAGATCCATCCACGCTTGTCCTTGAAGGTACTTGAGGTGTCCCTCCCTCTTGTCATCATCATGTCACTCTTGCCTAGTTTTTTCCTATCAGTAAACAAATATGCTCTTTTATTTGCCATAAAACAAGCTTCACTTCATTTCACACTCTCCCTGAGCCATAACCCTGTTTCTCTAAAAACTTGTCTACATACTACATTGTCTGTACTTTTCTATTGCTCTTTTCACTGCTCAACCCACCAGGATATGGCTTACCTTTGCTGTTACACTCCTGAAAAAGTACTTGTCCAGGTCACTAGCCACCTGGGATACTTTTCTTATTTTACTCAAACTCTGTGATGAGAAGAAAAATGCCCCCCTCCCCCCACCACCACCACACACACACAAAGATGTCCATGCCCTTATCCCTGCAACTTTGTAGATGTGAGGAAAGTTAAAGACCTTGAGAAGATTATCTTGATTATTTGGACAGACCCACAATCTAATCACCTGAGTACTTATAGTGGAAGAAGAATGTAGAAAATTGGGTCAGAAAGATGCCCTTGCTGGCTTTAAAGACAGAGGAAT
>PVKH010043545.1:0-10703 GCA_004027955.1 Chaetophractus vellerosus | reverse complement strand
TGGCATGAACAGACAAATGGAAGAATTGTTCTTCAGAGATGTGGGATGTCATTCAACAACTCATTCTTTTGGGAATGATTTTCTATATCTCTATTTATTTTTCAGAGGTCAGACAAGAAAAAAACACATGATTTTCCTTTGTGTTATAAATTAATACAATTTTCAAAAAAGCAACCAAGACCATGTATTAGTTTCAGCTTAGCTCCTTCAAGCACCTTCACATACCTAAGAACCTGGGTAGTGGTATCTGTTTTCACAGTTCTTTCCAATTCTAATTAGCTCTAGAGAAGTTTATTTCAAAATAATCCTTCTGTATTAAGCGCTGTCTCATTGACAGGTCTCCTTTTATCATAATTGTATGAAGTTTATTTTCCAAACGAAAGTTTATTTTTGCATGGAATTCTGAGGTTTTGCCTTGTGTATATGAAGCAATTAGTTTGGGATTTTTGGAATTTATTGTAGAACAGACAGATGTCTTCAATTTACACACTCTAGGAGGTGACAAACCCTATTAACATTCGAAAGCTATCAATTTGCTTTATCTTTGTTCTTCAGCATTCTCAGCTATGATCCAAGTGAACTCGTTTTATTTTGCTTGTTTGTTTTTAATTCAGCTGTGTCCTGTGTTTTCATGTAGAACAGAAACAAGAATTCAAGAAAAAGATGGAAGATAGCTTTAGTAATTTTATTACTGTCAAAATCCGGGGGTTACTTTAAGAACTACTAATTTTATCTTTATTAGAAATGTGTCTTTTCTAATTAAACTTCTTTCCTTTTAGCAGTGGTAGTTTATGCTTATACACTTTCATGCTAGTTTGCTCATCATTTACTCATGTTTTCTTTTCTATAATGTCATGTGGCTCCTGACTTAAATCTGATGCTGCCTTTACTTTTATTTTCTTTCTTTAATTGATGATTGTTTTGACGCAGGTAATATAAACACGTGTTTAAGAATAAAACTGGTTTATTCTTGTACTTATTAAGAAAACCTCTTGTAGAGCAGATGTAATTACACCACTATTGTGTGCAAAGTTCTAGCCTCTAGAGACTTAGGGGAGGGGGCTCAGGAGATGTCATCCCTATTCACTTTTATTCCAAAATTGAAGACCACCCCAATTTTATTTTATTTTTTCAGGTACACGCTGCAGCCACTAGATGGCTCAGTAGATTTGCTCACGTCTTCAGAGTCATGACTTCAAAACCAAAAACCCAAATTGTAGTTCATTACTCACACTGAAGTCCAAAACTGCTCCTGGATTGTTCTGATGATAGGATAGAAAATGAGGGTGCAGGAGGCCCGGAATTTAATCCCAACAAGTCCACCCCACCATGCGGCAATCCTGTTTACATGTTTGCTTTTTATTATGGCTGCCATATTTTATTTCCAGTGACTGTGGGGTGTATTATTACTGGCAGGGAAAAGATTATGGACTAGCAGATGTCATCAGTAGTGTCAGATCTAGATCAAATGTAGAATGATTATACTTCCTGACATAGTTGTTTTTGAAATATAGGATAATCCATTATGTACAGGATGTCTGACAACTCTAGTTTTAGTGATATTGTACTTGACTTTGAACTCAGGCTGTTTCCTTTATCTTGGATTAAGTTATTTATGTATGAGTCCAATAGAACTAAAAAACACTCAGAATTAAAATTAGAAGGATACTTCCTTAACATATCTACTACAAACTAAAGATCAAATCTATTTAATGGTGAAATTCCACAGGCTGATCTATGGCATCAGCAAAAAATGTATGCTTGTCATCATTATTTAAAAATTTTCTTCTGGACACCTAGATAATGCAACTAGTCAAGAAAAAATTTTTAAAAAGGTCTTAATATGGGAAAGGGAGAGACAAAATCCTTATTGCATGTAAACTATATTATTTTCCTCCTAAAAATAGAAAGTTATGATAAGGAAGCATTGTAAGTGGGCCAGTTACAAAGCAATTGTACAAAAATCATTAACTTTTTACAAATTAGTTGGACAAAAATGTTTAACTTCCCTATACACAGCAATTATCAATTAACATATAACAAAAATATATTTCAATTACAACGGTATACAGATACACTTAAAAGAAATGTATGTGACCATATGGCAAATACCACAAAATTTTCCTGAATTGCATAAAAATATGTTAAAGAAGAAAAAAATTACCTACTTCTTGTATTGGATAAACATTATAAACCTATCATTTTCCCCCTAACTAATTTAAAATCTTATGAAAGTCCAATAAATGTCACCCTGGGATTTTTTTTTTTCAAATTTCACAAAGTATTTCTTAACTCCATGTGTAGAATCAATGGGAAAAAAGCCCCAAGAAAATACCAGAATAGAAGAATGAAGGTCATCTCCATCATTAAATACTTTGTTTATAATTTAGCATAAAAGTACAGTAATTTCAAATATTTAGTAATAACCAATTCAAGAATAATAGTAAGAGTATATGTAAATATTTGTTTAAATATATATGTATCAATCATTTAATAAAGTAGCACTTAAAGTTATTGGATAAAGAATGGATTATTCAATAAATTCTGCTTGTTTAATATTTTAAAGTAATTAATTTAATTTCCTACCTTGAATTTTACAGTAAAATAAGATCCAGGTGGATTACAGAGAGAAATGATAAAACATTAAAGATATAAGACACTAGAAGTCTTGGTTTGAACATTTGTATATTAGTAGAGTAAGGAAATTCTTTTAAGCAATTAATTAAAAGGAAAAATTTATTATTACTCTAAAATAAACATTTTCCCCCAAATCTATAAGAATGATAAAGCAAATGATCCACAAGGACTTATTTTTTAAGTTTAATGAACAGATACTGTTATCCTCAATATACTGAGCTTTACAAATAATAAAAAGAAAACACCACAGTAAAAGTAAGGGCAAAGATGTGAACTGGAAATCAGCAAGGAAGAAATCTAAATGGCAAATAAACATTTTTTTCAAAAATTTGAATTATACTAGTAGCTAAAGATAGGAAAATTAAACCCACAATGAAATACTCCTTTTGTTTCAAACTGGAAATAATTAGAAGGAAAAAATGAATTACACAAGTACCGGTCAGGGTACAAAGAAATGGACCCTCTGGTATGCGGTGGTGGGTATGTAAATTGGAACAGCATTTCTGGAGGGCAATTTGGCAGTGCATTTCAAACACATTAAGATGTGCATATCTTTTCACCAAGGAGTATCACGTTTAGGAATTCATTAGATGAACATAGACGTATCTGTGCAAGAGTGATCACCATCCTATTTTTCATTTCTGTGTAGACTGGGGCCAAATTTAAATGTTCAGAAATACGAGAGAGATGAAATAAATCGTAGTAGGTACAAACAATTCTTTCATGGAGTCATTCAACAAATGTTTCCTTGCAAGAAGATAATAGGTACTCAGAGATTTTTTTTAAAAAAACAAAGGGATGAGGGAATGTCCACAGCATATTGTCGAGTGACAAAAGCGCAGAAAGAAACCAGTGCGAGGGGATTCTGAAACCTCCAGCCAGTGAAGATTTGAATGAGGTTGTAGCAACATTGACACTGACATTGGCCTGGCTCATGGAGCCTGTGACTATAACTGCAGGGTCTTAGCTCCTGCTCAAAGGTTCCCTCACTTGTTATTCTTAGATGAGCATAAAATTGGCTCGAACTTCCTATCCCATATCTGGCAGGAGGTTAAATAACTTCCCAACGTTCCTGAGAATTTTAGGGATTTAACTTCTTGTGGTCTCTTCAATGTTCTGATATTCCTGTCTGACCAAAATCTGGAGCCTCACTAACTCAGCTTTGAGGCCAACTTAAACATGGAACATGGCAACGGCATTCTCAGCTCCAATGTTTAAATGCACGTCTCTAAGTTACCATGCATACAAAACCTAGGTGCGTGCAGCAGACTTACTGCAAGGTTGGGTGGTGTAGTTGGATATAATTCAGAGCACCCACCCTCCTCAGAGAATCCTCATGGGTGCATAGTCCTCTAATACATCCTTTCTCTTGGTAGCCTATCTCTTTCCTCTCTCTTCCTTTCTCTGCAGTTTCCACCCGAATTCCTGTTGAGTTCTTAGAGCAGTTTAACTATCTCTTTGAACTGAATCCTTTCAAACTAGTGACAGCCCGGAGCCTTTACCTTTCGTTCCCTTCAGACTTTCAAGACAATTTCCTAAACACTCAATGGTAGGGGGACTCCCTCAGGGAGAGAAGCATCTATTCTCTCCTGCAGCCTCAAACAGAAACCACAGCAACGAATCTTCCTGGGTTTATATATTAAAACAACGACAACAACAACAAAACCCTCCATATGATGGAATGACTGATGGTCGGTTTTTCTGTTTATTTGTTTTCTGTCTTTAATTTCTCAGCACTATTCTGCACTTTTTAAGTTTTCAGCAATACTATATTGTGATGTTCTTTTGTAATGTGGGAAAGCCTCTGGGGACACATTCATTTTAGCAAGCATCTATCTGTTTAAACTTTACCTGTTGCTTATTTACAAAATGGACCTTAGGGTGGGGGCTGTTTTTAATAATACACATTTAAAGAATGCCTTGCCTTTTACCAGTTTCCTTCACATTTATTACTTTATTTGCTTCTCAGCATCCTGTGAAATAGGCAGGGAAATTATTATAGTTGTCACTGTAGAGAAGTAAACCTAAGGCACCAGGAAGTGCCCACACTGAGATTCAAATGAGTCTTGTGGCTCTGGGGCAGTGCTTTTTTTTTTTTTTTATCATTTACAGCAATCCCTGCTTTGACACAGGGCAGATATGACCCACATGTTGCAGGGGAAAATCGCAAGGACATATTCTGTTGCAGCCTGTCTTCTTCCTAGTGGCAATCACAGGAGTTTTCACTAATAAATCCTGTGCTACACACCCCACAGTTAAACCTATTTGTACTTCCCTGCCTTAATTAGAGGACAGAACAGGACCTGGTTTGGACTTAAGCTGCAGCAGCAGTTCATTCAGCAGTTACTGCATTCCTTGCCTTGCTGTCCTTTGGTTCCATTAAAATTTCCTCATTTTTCCTAGCCAAACTCCTGGTCTTAGTTTCTCATGGATAGACCTGTTCTGGAAGTCACAGGTCTTCCTTAGGGAAAGTTTTCTTGTTCCTTCCAATTTAACATGGGAAAAACTATGAAACCTTTGTCTTTCTATTGACTCTTTCCTGGGACTAAAAGGTCATTCATTATGGACATAGACTTCAGAAGCCCTTTTTTTTTTTTCTTGTTGGTTATCTCTCAACAGTGGATCTGCATGAGAAATGGCATCCTCAATGGAAGAAAGTGATTTTAAACATTTCATTTGCGAGGTCATTGTGGTAGTCTGAGGCTTTTATGGATTCCAGAAAAATCATGTCCTTAGAGCTAATCCATTCCTGTGGGTGTGAAACAATTGTAAGTAGGGCCTTTTGATTAGGTTGCTTCAGTTAAGGACCCTTTGATTAGGTTACTTCAATTAAGGCATGACCCAGGGTAGGTCTTAATCCTCTTCCTGGAGTCCTTTATAAATGGGATGAATTAGAGAGACAGAGAGATACCACCGGAGCAGAGAGAAAAACCCACAGAAGCTGAGAAAGGAAGCCATGGAAACCAGGAAGCTGAAAGGGACAAGATGAGACCCAGAGGAGGAGAGACCAGCAGATGCTGCCATGTGACTTCCCATGTGAAAGAGAAGTCCAGGATCGCCAGCAGCTGGTCTTCAGGGAGAAAACATTGCCTGAAGATGCCTTGATTTGGACATTTTTCTTAGCCTAGAAACTGCAAGCTTGCAACCTAATAAATCCCAATAGTAAAAGCCACCCCATTTCTGATATACCGCATTTCGGCAGCCTAGCAAAGTAAAACAGTAATCATTAAGCTGAAAATGTATTGTAAATTCTAAATGTAATCTAATTGAACATGCAAAATAAAACTATTTTAGCCACTTATGATTGCGTATATTATAAGTGCACAGTTTTAGCTTTATTTAACAAAATCTAATGCTTATTTAATGAGTTCTGTTTTAAAGACTCTAGCAATAACTCATTTAATTTTCATAACAATTCTATGAGATAGATATTATCATGGCTTCATTTTCTAGATACAGAAACTATAGCATGAAGAGGCTAAGTAACATGTCCAAGGTCACACAGCTTGTAAATGGCAGAGCTGAGATTCCTCCCCAGAGTTTACCTTCTTACTTTATTGCTTCGGTTTCCTTATTGCTAAAGCAAATACCCTACAATGGGTTGGCTTAAACAAAGGGAATTTATTTGTTCATGGTTTTAAGGTTAGGAGAAGTCCAAATCAAGGCATCATCAGGGAGACACTTTCTTCCTAAAGACTGGAGTTCTGGGGCTGGCTTGCTGGTGACTTTTGGTCCTTGGCTCCCCTGTCACATGGCATTGCACATGGCGGCCTCTCCTGGCCTCTCTTGGCCTCTCCCTTAACTTCCAGATTACATTGGCTTTCAGCTTTTGGCTTTTCTTCCTGTGACTTTCTATCTGTCTGAATTTCATTCTGCTTAAAAAGGACTCCAGAAATTGGATTAAGACTGATCCTGAAATTTGGTAGTGGATGGTGGTGATGGTAGCACCAAATTGTGAATGTAATTAACAGCACTAAAATATGTATCTGAATGTGGTTAAAAAAAGAGATTTTAGGTTTTATATATATTTACGGTAGTAGAATATATATATTTTTAAGAAGACCCATCTTGACTGAGTTTAGCCACACCTTAAGTGAGGCAACCTCATCAAAAGGTCCTACTAATGATGGGTTCACACCTACAAGAATGGCTTACATTTAAGACTATGTTTTAAAAGTAAATTACCACACCTCTGCTCTGGGTTTTATACATATCCTACAAGTCCTTGCTTTAGATGCATTTATTCAACACCTACTCTATGCTAAGCATTATAACTAGGCATCTTATATGCTATCTCATTTCCTCCTAAAAGCACCTTTTTCCTGATGGGGAAAAGAAGATGTGAGGTGCTTAAGTCACTTCCTTATGGCCCATCAGCTAATAATATACATCACTTGGATTCAAAGCTATATCCATTGACTCTGGGTTCTCAAATTTTTCTGATTCCAAAATATGTGCTATATTGATTATGTGACACTACCCTCTTGATATTGAATGTTACATTTTAAGTTAAGTAATGAAATACCTGAAATTTTTTATGGGAGAGTATTTAACAACATTCTTTCAGAGTGCCTAGTGAACACTTAAAAAATATTATCTTGTCATGAGAGTCTTGCTTGAACAGTCCATGATGGTAAAAATAGGAGGCATAAAGAGGTGGCCTGAAATGCCCATGCCTACAGTGAAGGGGCATCGGAAAGGATCACAGAGGAGCACATCTACCCCATCAGGAAAGACTGTGATGGAGAGACTCCCAAAGAGACTTTGAAAGAGCTCTATGTAACCCCAGGAAAGTTCCATCATCAGCATACCTGCCACAGAGCAGTCACCCATGGCCAAGACAGATGGTGTGGTAGTTTGAGGCTGTATGTACCCCAGAAAATCAAGTTCTTGAAACTGGTCCTTTCCTGTGGGTGTGACCCCATTGTAGGTGGGGCAGTTAGATTAGATTACTTCAGTAAGGCGTGACCTGGGGTGGGCCTTAATCTTCTTACTAGAGTCCTTTATAAATGGATGAATACAGAGAGGGGGCCCACAGAGACAGGGAGAAGCCCGCAGAAGCTGACAGAGAAATCCCTGGAAGCCAGAAGGTGAAGTCAACAAAACACAGAAGCAGAGAGAAAACCACAAAACAGGAAGCATGGGCAATGGAGCCCCAAGGAGGAGGGAGAGCTCCAGCAGGAGGTCTCCATGTCCCTTGCCATGTGAGAGAGGATTCCAGGATCACCAACAGCTGGTCTTCAGGGACAAAAAGCATTGCCAGATGAAGCCTTGATTTGGACATTTTTCTCAGCCTTGAAACTGTAAGCTTCTAAACTAGTAAATCCCCATTGTAAAAGCCGATCCATTTCTGGTATTTTGCCTTGGCAGCCTTTAGCAAACTAAAACAGATGGACAAGTGCATTTACCAAGTTATAAGGCTCTAGCCCTTTTCCTCTAACCCTGATCCTGACCCTGGAGAAACAGGGAGCAGTAGAGTGAGGAGGGAAAGGACTAAAAGGCCATGGAGGTATATACCTAAAATAATTTAAAGCAGGGGGATCGAACAGACACTTGTATTCCACAATTCACAGCAGCATAATTCACAATAGCCAAATGTAAAACATCTCAATTGTCCTTCAACAGGTGAATAGATAAAATGTGATCTGTACACACAATGGGATATTATTCAGCTGTAAAAAGGAATGAAGTTCTGGTACATGCTACAACACGGATGAGCCTTAAAGACATTATATTGAGTGAAATAGGACAGACATAAAAGGACACTTATTGCATGATTCCATTTAAATGAGATATCCACAATAAGCAAATTCATAGAGACAGAAAGTAGATTAGAGGTTACTAGGGACTGGGGTGAAGGGAGTATGGGGAGTTAATGCTTAATGGGTACAGAGTTTGTGTTTGGGGTGATGGAAACATTTTGGCAATGGATGGTGGTGATGGTTGTATAACATCATGAGTGTAATTAATGCCACTGAATTGTACACTTAAAATTTTATGTTATATATATATATATATACTTATATATATAACCACAATGAAATTATTTAAACAAAAGAGTATCGAGGAGGGAAAGGAAAATACAGCCTTTCCCCTGTCCTAATCCTTAAGGTTAGCCCTAGTCTAAGGGGAATGGAGAAACTGAATTAGGTCTGAGATTGAAGTTTTCACTGTGACTAGATGGAACAAACTTTTTATTTCTCAAAGTATATGTCAGCTTGTTTGAGAATGTCTTGGGTCTGAAAACGACCAGAAGGGCTTAGAATATGTTTACCATGTTACCACTAAGCAGGAAGGAGAGTGGATGGCGCCATTTTAATCACCTCCATCCCTCACAAGACATTCTTTGGTGTGGGCGGTGGGTATCTTATCAGGGTTCACCACAGCCCTGATGACCTATATTTCCAGATGATTCTCTCCCTTTCCTTCTAATCCCATGTTCACAAAGCCACCTTTAGATCAGTGGTCATGCTCAATGAGTGCATTTAGACTTGGGTAGGTGTTCTCAGGATAGGAAACGTGAGCATTGGGTCAATCCTTCACATCAGTACTGTGACATTCTGAATGATGTCACATGACACCAGTGAGCAATGGGAGAAAGAACTTTCTAGATATTCTAGTAAAATCTAGTATCTGGATCTGGAGGATTGAGGGTGAAAGCAGGGGCTTTCCCATCGCTGAATCTCTGGTACCAGGAGGGTTCCTTTGGCACATCCTTGACAACAATTCTCCCGCAGCAGTTCCTCAGCCTCACCATGAGCTGAGCTTTCTTCTCCGCTCACTTAGCCGTCCCTAGATCAGAACTATCTTTTAAAAAATTTTCACAGTCAGCACTGTGCCTTGCATGTGGTGCTTACTCAGTAATTATTTGCTGCACTTAATTGAATTAAATGTCTCTAGGCTTTTCTCTCCACCCAGTGGCCCAAAAGATTATCCGCTATCCTCCTAAATGGGATGAGTCCTCTTTTTCTTTCTGGATAGAATCATCCTCAGAGAGCTAAAAGTCAAAAGGTCCCCTCGGATCAAACTGGCCTCAGTGGTGCCAGCCTCCTGACAGAGGACCTTCACTCATGCTTTTAAAATTATTTTTTAAAAATAATTTTTAATTCAAATACCACAAAATTTACCCTTTTAACGTGTACAGTTTGATCGTTTTCAGTATATTCATGGAGTTGTGTAACCATCACCACTACCTAATTCCAGAATGTTCTCATCATCCCAAAAAGAAACCCCGTATCCATAAGCAGTCATTCCGCATACTCACCTACTCCCTCCCATTCCCTGGCAACCACTCATCTACTCGGTCTCCATGGATTTGCCTATTCTGTACATTTCATATAAATGGATCATACCATATGTGGTTTTTTGTCTTTGACTCACTTCTAATTTCAATTCAGTACTTTAATCACTAATCTAAGCAACTCTCTAATTCAAGTGATAATCACCAGCAGGAAAACCAGGTCTTGTAGAAAAACTTAATGTCAGCTAAGCAAGGGTACCCATCTCCTACATTCAAATATGGAATTAAGTAACAAGAATAATTTGGTTGAATGTTCTTTATGCTATAGTCTCAGCTATTCTGACTGATTATTGTCTAGAAAAGACCAACAAATAAAAATCTATAATCATAGCCCATATGCCATCCCAAATTGAATTTCACCCTGGAGATTAAGATCTCAAGCTCTGGAGTCAAAATACTTTGGCTCAAGTCTTGGCTCCACCACTTACTAGCTGTGTGATTTAGGGTCAATTATTTCACCTTTCTGCTTGGCCATCTGTAAGATGTTAGTTCCTACTAACACAGGGCTGTTATGAAGATGAAATAAATCAATGTATGTATGTTAGAAACATTGAAACAGGCTTGTTATACAGTAAGCAATGAGTATTAGTAGAGAGCTGTGGAAACGTATTCATATCCATTCTAGTAACTATGCTTCGGTAGGTAGCTTCCCTCAGAGACCATCTCTCACAATTGCAGGACTGTATTTGTCTTTAGCAAAGTCTACTGCTGTATGCAGAAGAGACATCCAAAATATGTAACAACCTGTAAGGAACAGGCAGCAACC
>PVKH010043544.1:0-10702 GCA_004027955.1 Chaetophractus vellerosus | reverse complement strand
TGAGTAGTTGTTATATACCTGGCACTTATGAAATGCTTTATATGTTGTTATAGATTGAATCATATCCCCTACAAATACTATTCAAATCCTAAGCACAGTCCTGTGGGTGTGACCCCATTTGTAAATAGGATCTTTGAAGATATTATTATTTAAGGTGAGGTCAAACTGAATCAGGGAGGGCCTTAATCCAATATGACCGGAATTCTTAGAAGCAGAGGAAATTTGGACACAGTGTGTAGGAGTCAGAAGGAGACAGGTGGCTGTGTGATGGAGGTAGAGACCAGAGAAAGCATGATTCTGCTAACATCTTGATTTTGGACTTCTAGCTTCCAAAACAATACATTTCTGCTGTTTAAGCCAACTTGTCTGGTATTTGTTACAGCAGCACTGGCAAACTAAGACACATGTATTAACTCATTAAACCCCATCTTGTCAGTAGTGGTATTATCTTTATTTTACAGATGAAGTATAAAGAAGTTCAGCAACTTGACCAAGGTCATTTGCCTTATAAGTAGTAGAGCCAGGCTGTGGACTTGGGAGCAGGAGTGAGGCATAGGTGAGACTGAAACAAGGAAGGAGGAAAACCAGTATAAGTATACATTATAAACAGATTACACCTATGGCTCCCTGGAGTTTGATCTTGTTAGGACCTTCTGAGAAGTGTATAGAATGTCTCTCAGAATTGCTCTCCTGATGAGTGATAGGGGAGAGCATTTTTTCTCACTGGTTTCTGTGCCCCACTGATTGAAGATGGCCTAAAGGAAATGTTCAGTGCCCCACAGGTTCTGGTGGCACATGTGTGCATGGCAAACAGATATCTGGACTACACCAGTGTTCTATCAGCACTAGAAAATCCTAATAATTGGAGAAGTCCAGAAACAGAAAGCTAAAGTCTCCCAGAATTCACTTAAGATAGCACCTTGCTATAGAAGACCTCATGGAACTCTACAACAGCCACAGCGGGAATCAGAGGTGAGGCTGAGGAGGATGTGAAGTGAAATACAATAGTCTTCTGATACTGTGCACTAGGTTTTCCAATAAGGTTATTATTCTAGGCACTTGGGATATGCAGATGGAAACGTCTTCCATAAATTTTGTAGACTTTCAATGGTAACCTAGTTTCTTGCTATTCTTTTCAAGTCACATAGATTTTGTGGATCTCAGACCCCCATGTATCTTTGATACATGCTCAGTTTTAGAAAATCGGTAAAAATGGTTACATTACTGAACTTTTTATGAGTTAATAAATTTTAGTTGTTATTATTGTTACTATTACACTTTCTAATATTTCTTATTGAATTCCTTTTTTGAGACATTCTACAGATATATGCCAATCACTATTCTTTAACACGTGTCTTTTTGAGAAAAATAAATAATAAGCTAGGCAAGGGCAAATCTATATCAGTATCTACCTGTTGTGGTTTGGAGCTGTATGTACCCCAGAAAAACATGTTTTTAAATCTAATTTATTCCTGTGGGTGTAAACCCATTATAAGCAGGGTCTTTTGATGAAGTTACCTCAGTTAGGGCTTGACCCCCCTCACTCAAGATGGTACTTGGTCCCATTACTGGAGTCTATCATAAGCAAAATGAATTCAGAGAGAGAGAGAAAAAGAAAGCCAAGGAAGCAAGAAACTGAAAGCAACAAAACGTGGAAGAGAAGGGAAAGACCAACAGATGCCACCATGTACCTTGCCATGTGGCAGAGGAGCCAAGGATTCCCGGCAGCTAGTCCTCAGAAAGAAAGCATTGCCTTGATGATGCCTTGATTTGGATATTTTCTCGGCCTCAAACTGTAAGCTAATAAATTTTCATTGCTTTAAGCCAAACCATTTCACGGTATCTGCTTTAAGCAGCCTAGGAAACTAAAACACCCCCGTAAAGAATCCAAATGTTCTGAGATTGGTACTAACCACACTGAAAATTTTGCTTAATGCCATCCACGAGAACTAAACTTATTAAAAGGACTCATTGAATGAAGGAGTGGAGTGGGAGGGAGGACAGAATCTAACAGACATTTTGGATTCAGTTGACTTGCTAGAATCACATGGGTTCACCCCTCCCTCACTTTCTTCTTCTGTAATGGTAGAAAGTACATTCAGGTCAGGTAAAGAGTAATACCTTCTCACAACACCTGGCTACCAGGTTATAGTCAGAGGTAACAGATCTGAACAGAACTCTTATAGGATGGGATATTGACAATGGCAAGTGACAGAGGAGAGAGCCACGGTGAGACTGCCTCTGAAGATAAGATGCTCACTATGCTGCTGAGTCTGGCATCATTGGCTGAGCAAAGCCTGTGTTTGAACTTGTGGGTATGAGGTTACATGTGGACAACTGGGCAATGATGTGTTCTCATGAAGAAAAGCACAATGAAGAATCATCTAGAGCTCTGAATATACAGGAATTCTCTGGTTCCCCAACCTCTTAAAAAAAAAAGATTATTTTCAGAGTCTATTTGTTTCACTGCTGGAGATCAGGGGAGCAAGATGTAAGGGCTGTTTGTCAACTCTCAGGCAGAGAAATCAGTAACTCATTTATTTATGGGGTCAGGGAACGTGGTCCACTTTTATCAAAAGAAAATTACTTCACAGTGAAATCACTGCCATTATAAGTAGGAAAGGAATTAAGCGACACAGAATTTGCAAGCAGCTCATTTGCTTCTGTTCTTTAATTGATTTTAAAGCTGGACCTTACTTGCTAGCTTTCTGCTTCAGAGTATAGAACTAGCTTCCTGTACGATTACAGGCAAATCATTAAGGAAGACTTTATTTGTAATGGAGACATGCAGACACACACACACTCACACATACTTCTATCCTCACAGGACACCTTGGCTTTGAAGGTTGAACCAAAGCTCAATCCAGCCACCATGTATTGACCCATGCTGTGTGCCAGATACTGTGATAGGTGCTGGGGGAAAAGAAATACCTGGATCATACCTTCATAAGTTAACAAAGTCTTCCGTACGAGCAAACAAACATGGAACAAGAAATCATTCATTCATTTAACCCTTGCTCAAATTTGTATTGAGGGCCTATAATATGCCAGGTTTTGGGCTAGGTGCTAAAGGTACTGCATTGGGCACAATACGCACAGTGTCTGTCCTCACTGCATTTCCTTCCAGTGGAAAAAGGCAAAGTGTTATGAATATTATGGGAGCAGAAGTAGCTTTTTCTGTGGAGAGTTCAGGCGGAGGAGTCTGATATTTTAGGAGCCAGTAAAGACTTACTAGACGTGATTATTTTTTATCTCAAGTGCAGATTCAAAGATGGTGGTGGTTGGGATTAGGAGGCTCATCCAGGCAACGGTGACAGCCTGTGTTGAGGCAGGAGAGGCCATGACTAGTTTGAGGTCCTGGATTGAGGCGAGAGGGGCAGAGCTCAATCAGCAAGGGGAGATCTAAACAGAGGTCAGACCACACGACTCCTTAGGCCACATTCAGGAAGGTGGACTTGATGTTAGGAGCTCAGCAAAGATTCTAAGCAGGAGAAAAGAATTAAATTGGCATGTTAGGGGGAATTCTAACATGGAGTAGGTAATCAAATAAGGAAGACCAGAGCCCTCAGACCCTAATATGACAGGCAGAAGGATTGTTTCCCAAGGTTGGATGGAGTATGTGGAAAAGGTGATTTTGTGGAGAAATAGTTATTTTTATATGCTTAGAAGGAACTATCCCTTAGGCATGTTTCGTAATTACATTTTCTGCAGCCTGAGAGGGAGAAAGTGACTAAATTATTTCCAAGAAAGGTACTTCAGGCGTTTGTGGTTTTAAGGCTATCAAATGCCACATCAACCCTACAAAGCAGACTATTCAAAACATAACATGTCGAAAGACATGTACAACTGCATCTTTCACTTACAAATGTCTTTCTTTACTTGTCGGCCCTAGAAATGGTTGGAACTGATAAATGGTCTGCTAGAGGATTTGGCTTGTTGAGGTACATCCATCCAGTAGGAGTGAGCAATTACCCTCCTCTGACAGGGCTTAGGGTCACACCTTGGGGCAAGCTTTGCTATGACCAAAAGTGTTGATGGGAAGACGATCAATTATGGTGAAGCCTGGATGTTATTGCCAAGCAGTCAGACACTCAGCATGAATGTCATTAAACACTCCAGAAAGGAGCTAAGAGGAGATTAGGGGAAGCCAAGGGTTCGGAATTGTGGTTAAAGGAAGGGGTGGGTGTGGGAAGGTCAAGGAGAAAAACTCACCAGGCTGCCAGACACTTGCTAGAGTTTACACAGTTAGTTCCCCCTTCTCCAATGTAGCTAGGCCAGCCCGAGCTAAGCACACAAAGCATTCTTCTTAATGCCCCAGGAGATTCATCAGAATGACTTTCTGGAACCAAATCAGATGTTGCTATGATTTCCTTGAATTATTTTTCTTTTTCTTGCAGACCCTATTCCCTTAGTGGCTACTTGCCTTGCCTTATCCATTTGCAGCCCATCAGAGAATATCTTAGACAATTCCTGTAAGATTTGAAAAGCCTGAATTTGAAGAGTCATAGCATTTCCCCCCAATTGTTGATATTCTTTTTTCTTATTTCTTTTTTTGATTTCTGGAATGTCCAACTGGACTGGACTGGGATTCTTCTCTCTGATCTGCAGCAGGAAGTCTTCTACAAATGCACTCCTCCAGCGGGCCCTCCCTGGTTATCAGCGGGAACTCATCCCAGAGAATAAATTCAGAGGATGAGCTAGAGGGCTACAGGAAAGACTAGAGAGACGTTTTTCCTTTGACTGCGTAGAACAGTATATTACCAGGGATTATTTTAGCTCCATCTGTAATAATCAGCATATGAACATAGGGGATGGCGGGAAAACCTGGTATCTTGAAAACTGAATAGTCTCTAAATACAAAAATGGAGGCTTTTGCTAAATAAAGAGATAAATGAATGGTAGAAGAATTGTTCTAAGGTGGATTTGTCATTTATCAGTATAATATTTAGACAACCTTTCTGTCTCCCATTCCTTTCTCTCACTGACCTACTTTTATTTATGCCATGTGAAAAATGTACTTGGTCTTTACTGCCATAAATTAAGTTGCTTCTTGTAAAAGGCTTGGACTTGTCTTTGATCATGTACTGCAAAAATGTCTAAAGACCACAAGAAAAACAGACGAGGTTAAAGCCTGTCACACAAATGTTCAATTTTAGAATGTTTCATTTTTCATTTATTCGTGGCTTCTTCAGTTACAAATGTGACCAGATATTTAAAAATTAAATTAAGATTAACATGAAATTCTTCCAACCCTCCAGCTGTGTTCCAGGCGTTCCTTTTGGCTTTTCACACCTATGCATATGAAAGAATTGTTGAGCTTATTCAAGTTGCCTTTTCACAAATCCTAAACTGAAACTACATAACACAAAGTCGTTGGTGCTTTGATTGTGGAAGTTATTTTTTATTTTGTTATTTTTGCAATATGAATGAAAGCATTTTGCTCTTGCCTGAATGTTGGGTTACATTTTCTTTGCACCTCACACTTTCAGGAGATTCCTGTCTTTGCCCTAATATTCTTTAATGCTTTTGTTCCAAATGTGCATAAAACATTTTCTTTTAAGTAAGGCTTTTAGCCAAACCAAACTGATGTATAACAAAGAGTATTAAGGCTGTGCTTTAAAACTGCCAAGAACGGAAATTATAACTAATTAAAGTTTACCATACCAAGAAGCTATAAGGCCTAGCTAGTCTTAATCATAACTGCTTTATATTGATGTCCTACTGTGTGCAAAGCACTGCGCTGTACCTTTACCTACTTCTCTGCCCTCACAATAACTCTAGAAGGTTGGAGGTAGATGTTCTTATGCTTATTTTACTGTTAAGACAAATGAGCATAAGAAATGTTAAGTAATGTGTATAAGGGAATTCCACTAGTGGGACTTAGAAGTGGCATTCAAATCCAGCCTGTGCATTTCCTGTTTTCCAACCCTGCTACCTAAGCATCTGTGATGGGCCTCTCCTGAGTCTCAGTTGGCTGAGTGTTGGGGAGAGGGAGAGAGAGTGGGAGAATTGTGTTTGGGACCAGTGGGAGGAAGCCTGGTAAAATGTTTATATGCACAGACTGCAGGGTCAGGTTGATGTTGGAAGAGTCACTTAACCCCTGTGCTTCAGATTTTTACCCCTTATCTGTAAAATGGGGATAATAGTAATATCCACCTCATAGGGCTGTTGTTAGGACTGAATTAATCCAGGTAAATTATTTAGCACTTTGCCTGACACAGAACAAGCCATTATTTTTAGTGACTTTTATTTTCCCCTTTTCTTCCTTTTCTACTTGCTTCCCTCCTTCCCTCTTTCCAACATCAATCATCTCCTTAATACTTAGTGAATGCCTACTGTGAATTGTTTTAGATATGGGGTTAACAGATGTGAATACAAGAGAGTCATTGAAATGCAAAGACTATAAGCTTGGTGGTGACAGTAAATTATATCACAATAGGATTCATACTATTGTAAAGATATGGACCACAAACTAGTGGTTGAGTAGAATTGTCCCAGAAGGAGATATCAATGAGAAGGACATTTGGGATGGAAGGAACTGCTTGGACAAGAATATGTGGAGAGTGGTCTGATGCACTGAAGGACATGAGGAGTGCGATCAGGTCCGGATTAAGTCATGGCGGGCAGAAAAGTAGGCACTGAAGCGCCTCGATGCCATAGTTGGGGGTTACTTTTATTTACAGAGCAAATAGTTTTATAATGCTCACTGTATGTAAGTCACTGTCTTATGCCATTTGCTAGTATTAACTCACTTAAGTCTCATAATAACCCTATGAGGTAGGTATTGTTAATACCCCATGTTACAGATGGAGAAGCTTTGGAGCAAAGCAATTAGATAATAAAACTTTATTTTTTTATTTTATTTTATTTTTTAAAGATTTATTTATTTTATTACATATCTCCCCTTCCCCCCGCTGCGGCGACGCGCCGAGACTGGTCACTGCGCAGGCGCGGCTTTCCCTGCTTGTGGGCGGCTTCTGCTTCTATTCACGGCCGGCTCTCAGTTCGTGGGTGGCTGACTGCGCTCCATTCGCGGGTGACCTGCCTTGCCCGTGGTGGCTTTTGCCCTGTCCATGGCAGTTTTTTGCCCTGCCCACGGCGGCTCTGGCCCGCCCATGGCGGCTTGCCATTCTCAAGGCGGTCTGCCCGCTAGGAGAGGTCCCCGGGAACCGAACCCAGGGCCTCCCATGTGGTATGCCGGTGCCCTATCCACTGGGCTATCGAGCCGGCCCAGCAATTAGGTAATAAAACTTTAAGTCACCCACCTACTAAGTGGAACAGCTGGGATTTGAACCTATACAGTTTGTTTCCTGAGTCCTCGCTTTAACTACCCCGCTTAGCTGTTTTGTAAGTGTGGGTCTAATCCTTTAGAAAATGGAAATCCACTCAATGATTTTAGGCAGACCTGGGATGAGATTTCTTTGGGCTTTAGAAAGATTATTTTGATGGCATGATAGGGTAGATTGTCAGGAGAGAGACTAAAGGCAGACAGATTGGGTAGGAAGGAAAATAAGGGCCTGCCCCAGGGCATTCATGGTAGGTAACACATTTGAGGGCCCATTTGGAGGCAGAATTGGCTGGCCATGGGTGTGGGATGGCAGGGGTAGGGGGAAGAAGAGGGAGAAGGCAAAGACAACTTTGGTTTCTGATTGGGTGTTGGAGTAGATGGTAGAGCCATTAGCATTGAGGGATCAGTCATGTGGAAAGGGGTGAGGGGAGGATTAAGTAAGGAGAAGCAAATTCTCCTAAATCCAGGAAATATAAAACACATCATTAGATAAGAATAATTAAGTATTTTCCCAGGTTGAATCCCCAAATATCCATAGAGTTGAGTTCAAAGAAATGAGTGAACGAAAATGTACATTTAAGACTAAAATGGAAAACAAACATCAATGGAAATATAAGAAAAAAATTGGAAATGTTTCTCACTGTGAAAATGAAACCATTTGTAGAATTTCAGGGTAGCAAGGCAGGTGGCAAAGAGGGTTGGGAGGGTTGGCAAGGCTAAAGCAAGGCTGAGAGATGATAAACCCAAGTGTCCTTTGGGAATATGGCTTTCTTTACCCCACAGTTACGACAATGAAGGACCACCAGGAAGAAGAAGAAAAAGCACCAAATGAAACCACTAAAGTTATCTGCTTTTTTTCCTGTCGTCTCAAATTGAAAAGTCTTCTCAGTCCCAGCCCTCCCCACCTTCCTGAATCCTATAATTATCTTTCTCCCTCCAATTGTGCAAGTGTATTTTCTCCAATTAAAACTAGTTCTTTTGAGGCAGGTCCCTTAATTGTTCTGTTAGGGGTGGGAGAACCTTACAGGGGATGCTTCTGGAGCTTGAGGTGGAGAGGAATTTGGACTGTCAGAGAATTGAACACAATAACAATTAGAGAATAGGTATTATCCTCTCATAGGAATAGCCCCCCTAAAGCTCAATCCTTTTTGCCTTCTAGCTCAACATGTTCACAAAGCTGTCGTAGGCAATCATTAAAAAGCCTTGAAAATTTGCAGACTGTTTGGGCTACAGATTGGAATATAGTTGCAAAGAAGATTTACTGCATCTGAATGCAAAACTAATCAACTCAGAACGACACTTTCATATGGTTAAGCCCATTACAACTTTGTTTGGCTTCTTTCATCTCTTTTGAGTATATGGGATATCATTAATGTTACCAGCTGCGTGGCTTTCTCTGAATACCAACAGCAGAGGAGGAAAAAAAAAAAAACACCCACAACAATCACTGGCTCTCTTTTTTTTCCACTTGCATAGCTATTGTACTGCCAAGGCAAATGTGAAACAGGCTCTCACAATAACAGCAATTTCCCAAATGCCCTGTTAATTTTCAGTAAACCAAAATAAAATGTGTTATTATTTATTAAGAATATGCACTACATACGGTTTCCAGATGATAAGTATTTCAGTAAAGTACCACATTGAGAACAATTTGAGTTGGCTTGCAAGCTGTAACCTTAGAGTAATGGGTATAGCCCAGGGTCAGAATTGTCACTTTTATTGGGTTAATTCAATGTTCATGGTTTACAGACTATGATATAGGCCCAGTGAAAAGTTTTTCCATCCCCAGTATCAGCTGCATTATACATATAATTTTACGTAAAAGGGTAGCGTCCCGTATATCATTATTTATTCATGATGACATTCACTAAACAACTGCATGGCACAGGATGATAGTGTAGTCTGGGGTATAGAATATGGAGCACAGATTCCAAACCCCAGCCTGAGACAACTCCTTCAATTATGTTAACTTTAGAGGCACAAATTAGAAAAAGAATATTATTTCACAGTTGTGAGACAGCATGTTGTTTTTTCACACAAAGAATATGAAAATTTGAAGGATCCCAGGTTTGGGGAACAATTTGGGCTCTGCTAAGTTAGTTTAACATGTTAGGAATATTTTTATAACACTGGCTCCAGAGACTCCAGGTGGATTGTGGGGGGCCCTGACCTGACCTCTGCATTCTAGAAAGTTCCATTCCCTGAGGAGAGAAGGGCTTCATCAGGCCAGGACTCCGGCTGTCACAGGGCATGCTCTGTATCTGGCCCATGTCAGACCTGCTGTGAGGGCTGCCTGCCTGGGCTTCATTTCCTCTGCTCTGCTTCCTCAGATTCTCACAGCTGGGTCTATAAGTTCCTAACCTAACACTGCCTGGGCAAGGGAGGACCTCGTCTCGGTTGCTGCTCTCCCCTGGTGGCCTTGCTGCTAGATGCTTGCTCAAACCAAGTTCTGACACCCTGGGAAGAGCGCTGGGCTGTGTCACCACCTCCTGCCCCCAGGGTCAAATCCTCCTGTTCTCATGGCTTCAGGTCACTGAATTAGAATTCTAGTTTGGTTTTGGCTATTTGCCTTAAAGAAAATGAATTTCTAAAGCTTTTTTAAAAATTACACATGAAATACATATTCATGTAGGAAAAGCAGAAAATACAAAAAAGAAAATTACACAAACTCTTATGGCTGCTATAGTGATCATCAACAATACTAAAATTTTGAGGTATATTCTTCAAGACATTTTTCTCTGCACAGCTGTATAAAAATTTATTTTTTTCTTTAAAAAATGTGATTGTAGACATAGCATCTTATAATTCAAATATATATTTTTCTTGCATGAACATAGTTCCATATAAAAATATACTCTGCAGTATTATTTTTAATCACTGCTTAGTGTTCTAGTTTACTTTAAATAAATTCTCAAAATTCAAAATTTAAGGATACATTGTTATACCTCCATTACTTTCATTTCCTAATCTAATATTTTCCTCTGTCTGAAGACTTATATTGGGTCCCTGTGGCTCCACAGGGGAATCATCATTCTCACAATTTAATAAATAGAAGAATCATCTGTAGCATTTGTTTAAAATGTATTTTCCTGGGTGTTTTGGTCAGCCACAGGCGTGCCTTTTGAAATATACCAAAGATTGGCCAGTCTTTATAAAGGGTATTTATTTGGGGTAGAAGCTTACAGTTACCAGGCCACAAAGCATAAATTTCTTCCCATACCGAAGTCCATGTCCTGGAGCAAGATGGCTGCCGACGTCTCCAGGGTTCAGGCTTCCGGGTTCCTCTGTTCCCGGGGCTCCGTTTCTCTCCAGGCTTAGCTTCTGTTTCCTTCATGAGTTCAGCTGTAGACGATGAGGCTTTCTAGGCTTTGCGTCTCTCCACAAGGCAGCTGTAGACTATCGGGCGAACGGCTC
>PVKH010043543.1:0-10703 GCA_004027955.1 Chaetophractus vellerosus | reverse complement strand
AAAAATCCCTGGCCCCGGTACCTCAAAAAAAAAAAGGAAAAATTATATAGCACGAACAAGTGGGATACATCTGAGGAATGCAAGGGTGGTTCGTCATAAGAGCAGAGTCAGAAAGTAGTTTACAGTTTGTCAGGGCCAGGGATCAGGTATGGGGAATGGGTTCAGAGTTTCTGTTGGCTTTAATTGAACAGTTTTGATAGGAGATAGTGGTGATAGCAGCACAGCATTGTGAATATAATTAATACCATTGGATTGTATACCTAAAAGTATGTATATTTTACTAGAAATATGTTACTACAATAAAAATTAAAAGAAAAAAGAAACTATCATGGAATATGTATCAAAAACTGTAAGTCAGCTCTTGTTCAAATGGTTCATATTGGACAGTTTCTGTTTTTCCCTAATTATTGCCTGGTCTCCCAGAAATCAGAGTGAGGACTCATTCTGCTTGTCAGATGCAACCCCAGGACTTTTGTATTCTCCTCCCAACAAATGTTATCCCCTTGAGTTCACATTCTTGGACTCAAGAACCAAGTATAAGTGATTCCCAGCTAGGTTTAACTATGTCTTAGGATGTTTTCCAAGTAAAACCAAAGCAGAATGAATTCTTTAACATTTCTTATAAAGTGCCACCGCTGAATTTGAGTGCAAACATCTGGATCTTTGCAGAGATTAAAAACCGTATTTCTACATCCCCATCATACAGCATCAGATGGAATCTGTGGTTTCTTTAAAGTTTTGAAATTCAGTATAATTAAATTCTCTGTAAGTTTACCTTCATTCCAAATTAAGATCATTAATACATCCTGACTTGAAAAATTTAACTGATTAGATTTATTTTATAATTCCAGTTTTAATTCTGACTTTCACGTATTTTTATCATTTTCTTTTCTTTTCATAACTAAATGGAAACCAGTTCCATCAATTACTGTGCAAAACCCATTTCAACAGAAACTTTGGGTGTAGAGTAGAATGTCAGTGGTACCTGCCATCCTGCTCCAGCCTTATCTCCCTTCATCACAGGAAAGGTATTCTTTTAAGCTCTGGGAATCCTTAGATTTCTTTTGAGTGGGTTCTAGCTCTCATATAGAACTCCTATTAGGAACAGCCTACCTTTCATCTTTCCCTTCTCCTACTTGAGCCTTCAACCTATGCCTGGGCTGACAATGCTTTTGCTCCCAGCATTACTGATTTCACCTGAAATTCTAGACTCCTTCACCACTGTCTATTGAGTAATGACTATTGTTTTTTCTTCTTCTTTCCTTAGAGTCAAAGGAACCAACTCTGACTTAGTCTCTTGGCCCTTAAGACTTAGAGTCAACAGTGCCTTCTACCAAAAAACCACATCCTCCCACTTCATCCTGTTATTTTGAACATCTTTGTAGTGACTGGAGTTGCTTTCACAAGACCATTTGTCATTTGGAAGGAATACTTAAGGATCAACTGCAATAGTGTTATATTGCTTTGTCAGGCCACCTTATGTCATCACTCACTGGTTTGTGTCTCCCAGAAATCTGGTTGATTTGACCCATCTTGTCAATGATTATACTAAAGTGCTGCTGGGTTAATACATTATTCAGGGCTTGTTAGTTGTAGGGGATTTGGGGTGTACAAGTTTGGCTTATAGACTGAGGATATTTTATTGCCATAGTGTAAGCCTAATATTATGACATGGACAAAGTACTGTCCTAAGGCTAGGATAAGAATAAACTCTGTCAGTCTATGTGCTTTGGAACTAGATGTCCTTGACTATGGTGTGAACTCTGTTCATATATATATATATATATTTATATTCCCAAAAGGCAACACAGAGTTTTTAACAAAACGTGTGGGAAAAGTATTGAGTTACATTCCAAATGCAGTGAGAACAGCGGTATTAACTAGATGTTCTTAAAACATGCAGCGTATCAACAAAGGGGCTTATGTAGTAATACACAACTTTTTGTTAACACGGCCATATTAATAGTTTGATGATTAGAATTAGGAAGCAGTGATTTAAGCGTTTTACATCTTAATATGATTCTTGTATATAAACATTCTGTTGTTTAAGTTATGTTTTAGTAATTTGGTTTGGGTGGACATTGAAATATTACTGTTTCCTATATAAATTATGGCACATCAGCTCCAAATTAATTGTTTTCATCAGAAAATGAATCATAATTTTTATGAGGAGGGTGCCTCTATATATGGTTTATGGGTGTGTGTATGTATGTGTGTGTGTGTGTATGTATGTGTGTGTTTTTTAATATATATGAATTTAGTAGTAATTTCTGGTTTCCTATCAGGTGTCCAGTCTCCTCTTTTCCCTCTCCCTTCCTAACAGTATTCCTAACATTTAGGTATCCACCCTAGTCCAGGTAACCCATGTAATTTTGGGGAAAGCCTGCCCCCACTTTTAATCCTTTTACTTAATATGAATTATTTTTCCTATAATTCAGCCATAACGTATTTTAGATTTTTTTAAAAATCTTTTACAGTTACTAAACCAAGGAGATTTAACTGAAAGACGGACATGATCGTGGGTGTTGTCTCCTGGAAGAGCAGCTCTGTTTGATCCCAGAGTGCATACAGTGGGAACAGGATGCTTAAGGCTCAAGATCTGCCAGAACCAAAATGAGTCTGTGAAAGACAAGACCCTGCTTTTGCCTCTGGTCATCTTCCCTGACATACAGGATGAATGTAGGAAGTCTTCTCTTCAAACTACCATCTGATCCAGAGAAGGAACAAAGCAGTGAATGTGGTGGGCTGGGTAACCATACTTACTTGTCTCCCACTGCAAAATTTTGGAATGGACTTGTCCCAAAAGTGAATTTGAATTTGGATGATGTGTTGGCTGAAGTTTCTCAGGACTGTTGAAGGGAGATTTTCCTTTGAAGAGTTTTCATTCCAGACTCAGCTGTTTTTTTCATATGGATAAACTAAGTCCTGCCACCAACTGCAAAACTTCACCAGGAAGTTGAGTTTTCAAGATGCCTTGTTGCTTTGGAGAAGGGAGTGATGTCAATTCTTTTGTGACATTCTTCCTTTAGCAACCTGAGTAAGAGACTCTTCGCCCCACTGGGCTGCAAATAATAAATTACTTGAATCCCCCTTGGCTCAGGCTGAGGTACTCTCTTGTCCTGTACACCTCTACTCAGTCACTTTGCTTTCTTTGTTTATGGAACATACAGTAGCATGTTAAGAAGGTTTTATCTTTTTTTATTTAAAAAATCACGTGATTAAGAGCATTGTTTTCCCTTTAAATAAACAAAACAGCCTGGTCAGTGTTTTGGCTCCTTGTATTAGACAAAATTTATCTTAGGAGAGTAAGAAAATAGCTCATTATTTCCCTTTTCAATAAGGCACTGATTTAGTAGTGTTGGGAAATAAGAGATGGGTGTCTTCAGCAGTTCCAGGTGGTAGTAATCAGAGTATCACTCTTTTACCACCAGAAAAGATACTCCTGAATCTGGAAAAATAACAGTGATATAGATACTTTGTAAGTTTTCCAGAAAGACAGTTTTAAAAATGAGAAAGTTGCTTCTGTTAGAGTAGCCACTAGCTATCATCCTGTCTCTGTAGCTACTGAGAGACTTTGTACCTTGTTTTTCAAGATACCGGGGGCTGGGGATTGAGCCTGGGACCTTTTTGTGGGAAGCTGGTGATCAACCCGAGTCAGTTTTTTTGTTTGTTTTGTTTGTTTGTTTGTTTGTTTGTTTGTTTCAGGAAGCAGTGGGAACTGAACCTGGGACCTCCCATGTGGTAGGTGGAAGCCCAATTGCTTGAGCCACATCTGCTTCCCCCACCCCCTGCCGTACCTATTATTAGTGAGAAGAAAACTATTGTATTCAAAAGATCACCTAATATTAAAAAATCATGGCTTTTGGAGAATTTTTAATTTATTTAAAATGAACCTCATCCTGACACACACATGCATAAAATCACACATTCTAAACTGGTAACAGGAAAGAATTAACTGCTGTTTTATATAATTAAATTTCTTAATTCATTAATGACATGCATAATTGTCCTATACTATATAGATTGGGTTTATGGCTATTTCATGTATTCTAAACATGCATGCTTTTAGAGAGAGCAGTGGTTGGTTTTCAACCAGGGAACACTTGGCAATATTTGGAGATGTTTTCAGTTGCCACAACTAGGAGGTTACACTGGCATCTAGTGGGTAGAACCCAGGGATACTGCTAAACTCCTGCCTTGTACAGTCCAGCCCCTCTACCCCAAGAAAGAATTATCCCATCCAAAATATCAACAGTGTTGAGGTTGAGAAACCGTGTAACTAGAGGTTGCAAACTTGTGTGTGTATTTGTATATATACATGGTCTAAATCTGATCTATGGATATATTTTGTTTTGTCCACACAATATTTCTGAATGACTTTTTAAGTAGTTGCCAATATAAATTTCTGGCTTCTGTTGAAAACATGATTGATCTAGCAATATGGGCCTGTATTACAGCAGGGTTTATACTCTCTGGTTTCCACTTTCTCCTGTCTTATACCCCACCCATTTGACCCACTTATGTTTCCTGCCTAGCCCCTGCAGGTGTTTGGCCTTGTGCCCTCTTTTCTGCACCAATGCACTTAAGTGTGAGGCACAAAGCAAGAACCCTTAACTCTGAGCTATAATCCCTCCACCCTAAACTTCTCCACTTTGATTAGCTGGAACCACTCCTTGTTATCTGCTATTCTTCCCATTTTTCAAGATTAGCTGTGACTCAACTAAAGTTTTGTCTGCCATGACTCAACTCCAAGTTAACTTATTTCATAGTCAAAATTTAAAGTATACTGATTAAGCAAGTGATTTGAGATTATCTGGTAATTCATAAAACAGCTCCTCCAGTTCTTTCTTGGGGCTTGTAGGCTGTTCTGGAGATTCTTGTAAGTCCTGCTGTGGATCTCTGATGCTGCATTTTGTGGTTTCACGGATGCTGCAGATTAAATTAAAAGCATTATTAAGAATTTGTAATTAAAGCATTATATCAGTTTTAAGAATGGTCTCAAATAGCATGTTCATTATTTTATATGGAGTGTCAAGGAAAATTTCCAGGGGGGTAAACTGGCATAGGAATTAGGAGGGCCATCAGGATTTAAGAAACAAAACAAACTTGAGAGATTTGGAGATACTGTGCTTTTCACCCTTTGAATTATATGGTATTAAAATGGGTTATGGAGGAGGTGGAACTAATAAGTTATTTTTAGCTGTTTCATCATTTTACAGGAAGTCAAAATATATATGTTGTTTCTTGAAAGGTGAAGTAGAATACTTTGACTCATGGCATTGAAACTAGAAAACATGCCTTTTCCAAATGAAAGGATCTAAACCTAGTCTGTAATAGTTATACTTTATTCAGAACTGAACTGCTCTCCATGGAGGTCTATGGATTAGTATTATGGAAATAGAGGATTTTGGCCTCAAAATATGAGTGGCTTTTCTTTTAAGTTTTCCCAGTGGCATTATTAGGCATGGCAATTTAGATAGAGGCAGAATAACAGCCTTTGGACTTACCTGGGGGAATCATCAATTTCTGACTCCTCCTTCCATTTTACAGCATAGGTGCCTTGACACTTGTTCCTCACAAAGTCTTCATCCAGCCCAGCCTGCTTCAGGGTGTCTCTGTACCGTTGTTCTGCTTCTTTCCTGGCAAGGTCCTATGGAATGGGAATTAATCTGCTTTAGCTATCTTGTGAATTACCAGACAATTCAAAACTACTTGTTTAATTAATATTCTTACTAATTTGTGCAGCCATTCTGGCTGGGCACAAATTCAAATGAAAAGTACACAGAGCCTTTTTCAAACCTTAATGTACATATGAATCACTTGAAAATCTTGTTAAAATGCAGATTCTCATTTGGTATGGACTAAAATGTTTTAAGATTTAAAAGCAACCAAAACCACCATCAGGAATACTAAAATAATAACAAATATGAAATAAGTTGCATTAGTTTAGTAACACTAAGAACAGAAAGATAAATGGTCTGCATGTGGACCAGAAAAAAAAATTTATTTTGTTTTAAGGGTTCAAGAGCAAAATCATATGGAGTATTTTGTATTTTTCCTGGAGAGGTGAAAGATCTGGGGAGATCAGAGAGTGAGCTTGCTTTGCTTGAAACAAATTAACATACAGAAAAAAAATCAGCATAAGAAATTTTGAACAGTCAAGTTACTAAGTATATATAAGATGTCCAATTGTGTGGGTAGGGGGTAGGGGGTTGGAGTGGACCCAAATAGTACACTGGCCGTAAGATGGAATGTATGGCTAGCTAATGCCCAGCAACAGGAATATGGTTACTAGGGAACCCCAACTTTTGTCTGAAGACCTGGGAGAAAAGGATCTGAAGAGCCAGATGCAGACCAGAGCTGCCTGGGATTTGCAGTCTCTAGGCTGTTCACGTAAGTAGCTCCAAGAGCTCCCTAGGAGCTCAACCAAGTCCAACTTCTCTAAAAGTCTAGAGAAAATCTTAAAATGATTCTATCTGCCCAAAAGCTTCATAATCTGGAAAAGGCCTTAAAGGTCTATTAGCATCCTAATCTTAGAGACCTATAAATGTGTTACAGCACTATGAACAACAGCAACAGCAGAGTCAGACAATTTCAGTCATGTTAGTAAGTTAAAAATGTTCTTAGTAACAGCCAAACTGTCACTGCATCTCTGGGATCTAATCCCCATTCTGATTCATACTGAAAGCTTGACTACACTGAAAAGTAGGACGTGAAATACTCCTTTATCAATGCCTTTGGGCTCCAGTCTTTGATGAAATCAGTCTAAACAATGTTTCCCCCACTGTACTACTTATTTGGGGGCAAGATAGTAGTAATAAAATGGGCCCAACATAGACTCTCTCTGAGCCTGAAGGAAATGTTTAATAACCAGGTATTAAAATGTAACAAGAAGCAGATATGGCTCAAGCAGTTGGGCGCTTGCCTACCACATGGGAGGTCCCAGGTTTGGTTCCCAGTGCCTCCTAAAGTAGACAAGCAAGACAGAGTGCTAACATGACGGGCTGGTGCAGTGAGCTGATGGCAATGAAGAGACACAGTGAGGAAACACAATGAGACACACAAGCAGGGAGTGGAGGTGGCTCAAGTGATTGGGTGCCTCCCCCCCACATGGGAGATCCCGGGTTTGTTTCCCGGTGCCTCCTAAAAGGAAGACTAACAGAGAGCAGACAGCAAGTGCAAACAACAGGGTGGGAGAGGGATAAATCTTAAAAAGTCATGTAATAATTTCAGAGATCCCTTTCATCTGAGGGAGAAGAAAATTATGGTTTAATTTTACCTTGGTAACTTGTTCGAAGAGATAGGGCCTTGTTTGTACTCTCTTCTTCATTTCCTCCAACTCTTTCTTATACTCTTTTGCTCTCTTACGGTCATTGTTCCTGGAATTAACAAGATTTCTAGAAGGAATTCTGTTCTTTTCCAATTCAGAATACTCTTCAGTTATGTACAATGTACTCCCACGTACATTGTAAATTCCTAACTGCCTGGCAAAATCCTTGATTCCATGCAATTACAGGAGCCTACCCTAATATCATTTTGTCATTTTCAAGGTCATTGATCTGTTGGATTGTGAGACAGGCACCCCTCTGATACATGGAGGACACTGACCGGTTCTCTTTCAGCTTTGCTTTGAACACCTCCTCCAGGCTTTTATGGGGATCCATGGCTTTTGCACGCAAGGTCACAGATTTAGACATTGCTTGACACTTCTTTTTGTGCATCTCCAACCATTGCGTACTCTCATCTGCTTTGTCCTTTTTTTCAAGTGAACTTCTAAAAGTAAGGAGGTGAAAAAAAGAATATAGATGACCAATTTGGGTATATTTAAAAGCACCCTGGGGCCGGCCATATAGCCCAGTGGTTAGGGCATTGGTATACCACATGGGAGGCTCCAGGTTTGGTTCCCAGGGACCTCTCCTAGCGGGCAGACTGCCTTGAGAAGGGCAAGCCGCCATGGGCGGGCAGAGCCGCCGTGGGCAGGGCAAAAATCTGCCACGGACAGGGCAAAGCCGCCATGGGCAGGGCAGGTCGCCCGTGAATGGAGCGCAGCCAGCCACCCGCGAACTGAAGCAGAGCCGGCCGTGAATGGAAGCAGAAGCCACCTACAAGCAGGGCAAAGCCACCTGCGCGGTGACCGGTCTCGGCGTGTCGCTGCAACGGGTGGGAGACAAAGCAGGCAGAGAGGAACACAAGAATGGACACACAGCAAGAGCAAGCAGAAAGGGAGGGGGGTACATGTAATAAATAAAAAATAAATCTTAAAAAAAAATAATAAATACAAAATAAATCCAGTGGATTAAAGCTTTAAAAAAATTAAAAAATTAAAAAAAATAAAAGCAGTCTTGGGAGCCAGCTGTGGCTCAGTTGGTAGAGCCCAGGTTTACCACATGGGAGCCCCTGGGTTTTGCAAAAGCAAAAATAAGCACAGCAAGAACAAGCAGCAAGGGGGAGATATATAAATAAATAAAAGCAGTCTTAGTGTAACCTCTGTGCAAAAAAAGTTAGTGTTTTCTGTGAATTGGGTAGGTAATTTACCATAGCTGGCATTTAGAAAGAATGAGATTGTGGGATTGAATGTAGTGGCAAGTGAAGCCTCCTCAGCACTATGGTGATTTATTTAATTGAACTAAGAAACATAAGAGTTAAAAAAGTCTTGCCTAAATAGCCACTCAATAGGTCTTTGCCAGGCTTCTTGCCTATCCAGAAACAAAATAATACTAATAGCCACCATTCATGAACCAAGCACATGTGGGCATCAGTAAGTGCTTTATATACTCCATTATCTTCTATCATCCATAACTGCCCTAATGAGGCAAGGGCTGTAAGCCCCTTTTCGGTAGATGAGGGGATTGAGGTTCAGAGAGGAAAAGCCTCTTGCTCAAAGATGCCCAGCATGCCAGTGGAAACGCCAGGATTAGAACCAGGATCTGACTCCCAAGCCTCTGCCCTTGACCACTGTGCTGTAAACAGTGGGCTGGAAGGTGCATAGAGTCATGGTCCTTTGGGAATTCAAATCTCCCTTTCCAAAGAGAACTGGAAATGAGGCCTCCTACAAAGCACAAGACATTTAGAGGTCAATTTGCTGCACTTAGTTTGTGTACATTTCTTTCTCCAAGGTACTATAGAGAGTTTCACCAAAAGGAAAAAAAACAAGACTCTTGCATTGGTTGCTTACATTCAAATGGAGGGATTAGGAAGGAGGGCATGAAAGTTTAGTCTGCAAAGTTTAATATATGAGACCTCCCTACCTGGGAAAGTAGATGTGGACGTCCTCTACAGGTGGCCCAGCCTCTTGTTCATGGGGCCTACCTTATTGGCACATCAGGATACTGAGGCTTTTATTCCTGATTTAGTAACTCTCCCTAGGAAATGTGAGGAAGGAAGCATCCTTTGATTCTAAATGCATTTCTAAAATCCCTGTTGTGGGTCTTCAGAGCCAGATAGGTTCAATGTACTCCTCTGTGAGCCCCACCAGAAAGCACTAAGACATCAGTTCTCTCCTGGCGCTGCCATCATGCCATGACTTATACTCACTTCTGCTCCAGAGGCCTAGTGGGGAAACTGTTCCTGGCAGGGAGAGGAGAGGGGAAGGGCTGGCTTGAGAACACGATCATGATAAGAGTTAGGCCATTTAAAGAGTGAAAAATGAGGTTCCTGCTTCCCAACTGACCTCTGATAGCTCCCAAGATAAATGTTTCATTATCCCCTTTGTGGCAGGTTCAGACACCTGCTATCATGCTTCCCTGACTTATTCCTCATTGCTACCTCCCTCTTTCACCTATGGGCCTTTATCTATGTTGTTTTCTCTGGCTGGGACTCTTCCTTTCCAGCCTTTGTCTGGCTAACTCCTCATTCTTTGGGTATCACCTTATTCATCTATTATTCCAAGAAACTTCTCTGCCTCAGGCTGCTTAGTGTCCCCCACAGTCCCCTGTACCTCCATCATTGTACTACTTAAGAAATATTGTGATTGCCTGTTTGCTTTTCTGTATTTCATACTAGATATGAAACTGTAGGTTCCATAAGGTTTCTCCAGCTTTAACATTGTGCCTGGCACATAGTAAGTGCCCCATGAATATTTGCTGAATGATGGCTAGATGTTCTCTAGCACCAAGCATGGAGAGTCACATATTTCAGTACCAATGAGAGAGAATTCCCTCTGACCCCTTGAGGTCTCTGATGACAGGAGAGGAGGCCCAGCAGCAGGGTAGATTCCAGCATTCAAGCCAAGGTCAGAGCATTATGAGTCTCATGTGGCCCCACCACTCACCTGATTACAGATTCCCTCCTCCTGGTGGCATCAGTGATGTGCACAGGGAGGGTGTTGGCAGAGAGGGAAGCAAGGCCACTCAGAGAACGACTCCTTGGCAGGGTTGTGGCGGGAGTCTGTGGGGCATCCTAAAAGATATGAAGGCTGGTGAAGACAGTATGTGTGTTTAGTTTCTATCTTAACCTAGGATTCAATTTCAGTGAAGGCCTAGTCAAACTGTGAATCTTCATGTTCTCCTGGGAATAAGGCAAGGGTAATAAGATCTCAAATTTAGGAACCAGGTCAAGACTTGAATCTCAACCCTGACGTTTTTAATCAAGTAAGAGTTTCTTAGAATTGGCAAAAGGACACAAGCAGTTGATCCCAACTCCCTGCCTTTCAGCCCTCCTTGGACTTCTGCAAAATCTCGAGAGAGAGGAAAGAAGTGTTCTTG
>PVKH010043542.1:0-10706 GCA_004027955.1 Chaetophractus vellerosus | reverse complement strand
TTAAACAGCACACTCTTAATTATTCAGTGGGTCAAAGAAGAAATTGCAAGAGAAATCAGTAAATAACTTGAGATGACTGAAAACGAGAACACAACACATCAAAACCCACAGGATACAACAAAACCAGTGCTGAGAGGGAAATTTATAGTCCTCAATGTTTACATTAAAAAATAAGAAAGAGCTAAAATAACTGACTGCACACCTGGAGGGACTAGAAAAAGCACAGCAAACTAATTCCAAACCAAGCCAAAGGAAAGAAATAATAAATATTAGAGCAAAAATAAATGAAATTGAGAACAATAAAAATAATGGAATCAACAAAACCAAAATTGGTTCTTCAAGATCAATAAAATTGACAAACATTTATCTAGACTGACAAAGGAAAAAAAAAGATACAAACAAATAAAATGAGAATTGAGAGGGGTACATTAACACTGACCCTGCAGAAATAAGAGGTCAGAAGAGAATACTATGAAAAATGTATGCCAACAAACTAGAAAACGTAGACAAAATGGACAAATTCCTAAAAATACACAAACTACACTGACCCTAGAAGAAATATAAGGCCTCACCAAACCAATCACAAGTAAAGAGAAAAAGCAGTCATCAAAAACCTCCCCAAAATAAAAGCCAAGGTCCAAATGGCTTCACAGGTGAATTCTATCAATAATGGAAAGATGTTCTAATGCCAATCTTTCTCAAGCTCTTCTGAAAAATTGAACAGGAAGGAACACTACCAAACTCATTGTATGAAACCAACATCACCCTAGTTCCAAAACCAGATAAAGATACTATGAAAAAAGTAAATTACAGATGAATTTCTCTAATGAATATACATGCAAAAATCCTCAACAAAATACTTGCAAACTGAATCCAAAATGCATAAGAAGAATTATATACCATGATCAAGTGGGTTTGGCAAGTGTAGTTCAACAGAATAAAGTTAGTGTAATAAACCACATTAATAAATTGAAGAAGAAAAATCACATTATCCTCTTGATTGATGCAGAAAAGACACTTGACAGATACTGCATCTTTTATTTATTTATTTATTTTTGGCTCATTATCTGCTCATTGTTTGCTCATTGTCTTGTTTGTTGTTTTTGCTCATTGTTTTATTTTGCTCATTGTCTGCTCATTGTTTTTGCTTGTTGTCTACTTATTATGTGTTTTTTTGCTCAATATCTGCCTTTTTGTTTTGTTTTGCTCATTTGTTTGTCTTCTTTAAGAGGCATTGGGAACTGAACCCAGGACCTCCCATATGGCAGGTGGGCACTCAACTGCTTGAGGCACATCTGCTCCCCAGCATCCTTTTTTCATAAAAACATTCCAGAAGATAGGGATAGAAAGAAGCTTTCTCAACATGGTAATGTTCATATATGAAAAACCCACAACTAGCATTTTCTTCAGTGGTGAAAGATGGAAAGCTTTCCCACTGAGATCAGGAAAAAGACAAGATGCCCACGGTCACCACTGTTATTCAGTCTTGGGCTAGCAGTTCCAGCTAGAGCAATTAGGCAAGCTAAAGAAATAAAAGACACCCAAATAGGAAAGGAAGAATTAAAACTGTCACTATCACTGATAATATGATCCTATGTCTAGAATATCCTTTAAAAAGACACAAAAAAGCAACAAAGAACTAATAGATGAGTTAAGCAAAATGGTGGGATACAAGATTCATACACAAAAATTAATAGTGTTTCTGTTCACGACTGATGAACAATTTGAGGAGAAAGAAAAAATCCATTTATAATAGCAACTAAAACAATCAAATATTTAGGAATAAACTTAACAAAGGACATAAAGGACCTGTATTCAGGTAACTAGAAAACATTGCTAAAAGAAACTGAAGAAAGCCTAAATAAATGAAAGGATATTTTGTGTTCATTGATTGGAAGACTAAATATCATTAAGATGTCAGTTCTACCCAAACTGATTTACAGATTCAACACAATCCCAATCAAAATCCCAAGAGCATTTTTTTTCAGGAATAGAAAATCAAATTATCAAATTTATTTGGAAAGCTAAGGGGGCCCAAATAGCCAAAAATTTCTTAAAAACACAAGAACAAAGTTGGAGAACTCTCATTCCTTGAGTTTAAGGCATATTACTTAGCTACAGTGATAAAAAAAAAATGAATAAAACCCAGTATGGTACTGGCATAAAGATAGACAGATTGACCAAAGGAATTAAATCAAGAACTCAGAAATATACCCTCACACCTATAGTCAAGTGATTTTTGACCAGCTGGGCCAGAATAGTCTATTTTACAAATGGTGCTGGGAGAACTGGATCTCCATATCCAAAAGAAAGAAAGAGGCCCTATCTCACACCTTATACAAAAATTAACTCAAAATGGGATCTAAATATAAAAGCTGCAACCATAAAACTCCTAGAAGAAAATGTAGGGAAACATCTTGAAGATCTTGTGGTAGGCAGTAGTTTCTTAAACTTTACACTGTAAGCATGAGCAACAAATTAAAAATAGGTAAATAGGACTTCTTCAAAACTAAATATTTTTATCCTTCAAAAGACTTTGTCAAGAAAGTGAAAAGGCATCCTACTCAATGAGAGAGGAAATACAATTGGTCAAAAAGCACATGAAAAAATGATCAACATCACTAGCTATTAGGGAAATGCAGATAAAAAACTACAACAAATTATGATTTCATACCTTATAGCATGGTCATTGTTTTTTAAAAAAAGAAAACTAAAAGCCCTGGAGAGGATGTGGAGAAATAGGAACACTCCTTCACTATTGGTAAGAATGTAGAGTGGTACAGCCTCTGTGGAATCAAGAAGATGAATATCAAACTGCCATATGATCCAGCAATCCTGTTACTAGGAAAATATTCAGAAGAACTGAAAGCAAGGATGGAAACTGACATTTGCACACCGATGTTCACAGCAGTATTATTCACAATTGCTAAAATATGGAATCACCCCAAATATTCATCAACCAATGAATGGATAAATGAAACGTGTTATATACATACAACGGAATACTATTCAGCTGTAAGAAGAAATGAAATAGGGATGCATATGACAACATGGATGACCTGTGATGAAATTATGTTAAGTGAAATAAGCCTGACACAAAAGAACAAATATTGTATAGTCTCACTAAGTATAAACTAAATACAATGAGTAAACTCATGGAGGTAAACTCTAGAGGAAAGGTTAGTAGGAGAGTGTATATGCGTTGACAATCAGAAATGATGCTTAATGTATGTAGTAGTTTTAATAAGGTTTATTGAAAAAGTGTGGAAATGAATGGAGTTGATAGTAACACATTATAATGAATATCACTAACACTGCTGATTTGTATATGTGATTGTGTTGAAAGGGGTTGTCTGTGGGCCTAAATGTCAATTGAAAGGAAGCTAGAAAATAATCTAGGTTCTGTATAACAGTGATTTTGGTTGTGGGTGAAGATTGTGTTTAATAGTATAAATATAAGAATGCTATTCTTTTACAAAGTATTAGGAATATAGTGATACATGGGAAATTATAACAAATGTAACTTATGGATGATATTAACAATAACACCATATTTTTACAGCAATGGCAAAGAAGGTATATCAATTCTAAGGGACAACAATAGTGGTGTATAAAGGAGTATGTTATTTTTCATTTTGGAGACAGCATGACTGACAGCACAACTCTAATGAAAATGAGAGCCACTGAGTGTACAAAGTAAATGGATTCCACTGAATTAATTGATTATACAAAGAATGGGACTGTTTAACACAGGGAATCCAGTGGTGGAAGATCGACTGTGGTGGTTAACAGAACGAATTTTAGAAAGTTCTCTCTTGAAATATAACAAATATGATATTAATGCAGGGTGTTAATAATTGGGTGGGTTGAAGGAAAATACAACAAATGCAAGATATGGGCTACAGTTAGTAGTAACATTTTGACAATGCTTTTTCATATTGTTTCATATTGTTTTGTAAGTTTACAACTTTTACTATACATTTATTGTTTATGTATGTTTATATATGAATGATAATACTTCAATAAAGTTGTATTTAAAAAACTAAAGCTCACCTGCTGTGTAGTCATTTTTCCCTCATGCAAAAAGAAAATAATATAGTAAAGTCATGTAGGTGCTTTCTCTATGTTTGGAGAACCCACCATACTTCTAAACACACAAGAAAATATTTTTAAGTTTATTGGCCAATTCTATAAAATATATAAAACAGAAACCAGTGTTGATAATAATAGTCTAGTTTTAATCAATTTTATTGAAACATATTCACAAACCATACAATCCATCCAAGGTGGCTTTTGTTATAATCACAGAGTTGTGCAATCAGTGGCTTTTGTTATAATCACAGAGTTGTGCATCAACACTGGAGAATTTCATTACTTCAAAAAGAAAAACAACCTACCCCTTAGTAGTTACCTCCCAATTCCTCTGTCCCTCCCTTGCCATACATAACAGCTAATCTGTTTCCATCTCTCTAAAATTATTTGTATTTACATTTTGTATAGATGGAATCGAACATTATGTCGTACTTTGCGTGTGGTTTTTTTCACTCATCATAATTCCTTTTTCTTTTTTACCATTGATGAAAGAATATTAATATATTGCTATTCCCCACAGTCCATAGTTTGCTTTTCCTTAATTTTTGCACAACTACCACCCTATTGTTAACATCTTGTAACATGAATATGCATTTGTTCTGTTTCAGAGAAAACATTCTTATATATGCACTACCAGCCATATTCATCTTTCATAAGGGTTCACCATGTGATAGAGTCCCATGTTTTCTTTTTCAGCCTTCCTTCTAGTGATGTACACATCCTTAGACTTTCCCTTTCAATCACTATCATACCCATATATTTGCACCGCTAATTACAAACAATATGATGTGCATTCACCATTTCTATTCTATTTCCAAATATTTACAAACAACTTTTTTACCAGTTCTGCACAAATTAGACCTTGTTTTTCCATTCTCTATCCTCATTCTATTTTGTGGTGACATATTCTAGCTATTAACTCCATGGGTTTGCTCATTATATTCAGTTCATGGTAGCAAGATCATACAATATCTGCCTTTTGTGTCTGGCTTGCTTCATTCAATGTAAATGTCCTACAGGTTCATCCATGTTGTCATATGCTTCACGACTTCATTTCTTCTAACAGCTGAATAATATTCCATGGTTTGTATACACCAATTTGTTTATCCATTCATAAGTTGATGAACACCTGGTTTGTTTCCATCTCTTGGCAATTGTGAATAATGCTGTTATGTACATCGGTGTACAGATGTCTGTTCGTGTCCTTGCTCTCAGTAATTCTGGGTATATACTTAGTAGTGAGATTGCCAGATGACATGGCAGATCTATATTTAACTTCCTTATGAACTGCCAAACAGCCTTCCACAGCAGCTGTGCCATTCTACATTCCCACCAACAGTGAATAGGCATTCCTATCTCTCCACATTCTCTCTAATTCTTTTAGTTTTCAGTAGTGGTGGCCATTCTAATAAGTGTGAAATGATATTTCATTCTAGTTTTAATTTTCATTTCCCTAATAGCTAGTGATGTTGAACATCTTTTCATGTGTTTATTTGCAATTCCTATTTCCTCTTTAGAAAAATGTCTATCCACGTCTTTTGTCCATTTTTTAATCAAGTCATTTCTCTGTTTTATCCTAGAGTTGTAGGAAATCTTCATATATCACGGATTATAAACCCTTATCAGATAGTGATTTCCAAAAGGGTGAAAAGGCAGCCTATACTATGGGAGGAAATATTCTATTTTTAAGTGAAAAATATTAGTTATTTTATGCAATAGATTTTCTGTTTGCCAATGTAATATATGTACAGTGTAGAACATTTTAAAAGGCCAAAAAATAAACTAGATAGTAAGGCCTTGTATAATTATATCACACTTCTAAGATGTTGATGAATTTATTTCTGTGAATTTTAAATTCATATGTAATTTTCTAATAAGATGAGAATTTATTTCATACATATACTTTTCTTCCAAGCATCTTAGGAATGAAATTTCCAAAAGAATATATTTGTCTTCTTTTTTTAATTAATAATTTCATATTGTCATTCTAGGTGAAGTTTAGAGCAAAAATTTTGATAAAGACAAATCAGGTGATTCAAACATGATATCAGTATCTCCTGCCTGTTTTTCCCAAATTAGAGGCTACCTTCTCTACTGATTTGTCCCCTTGATGACATGATATCAACAAACAATCAAACAAAACAAAGGCCAGAAAAATACAATAAAAAGTTAGTAAATCTTGGCATCTAGCAAGAAAAGGAAAGATGTGTCTTCATTAAAGTTTTATATATTAACAATAAAATGTAGTATGACAAGAATATGGCTTTGTTCATAAAATCAAATTCAGCATAGGCTCATGTTATGGCTTAAGAAAGATATATGAACAGTTTGAAGAAAATTACAGAAATAAATCTTTCTTGGCTTCTCCTAAAGCCCTGTAGATAGTTAAAAACAAGAACATATCAAGAAGGAAAAGGTATAAATTGCCTTGGGTTACTTAATCTTCCAAGTGACTAGTCCTGTGAATTTCCCTGACATGAAATTAGTGTTATTAACATTTACCTTCATTGGCTACGGTAATGTGAGTGACAGTAGTCTTTACAGCATAGGCTATGGCTTAAAAAGGTTGGTAAACCAACAAACAAAATTTAAATTTTAGTAGTCATTTCTTTTGGGGTGACCAAATTAAAGGTCTGAAAAATGCCATATCAATATTTCTATAGAGTGAGTCTAGATAGTCATGGAATTGTTGGTTCCAAAAAATTGTTCCCTTGGCTCACATACAAGACTCAGTATCACTGGCCTTCTCAATTTCAGGGGAATGGAATTACTGGAAATAGATTTTATACTATTTTGTTTGGCTTAATGAAAATAAGGAGCAGAAAGATCTACTTCAACCCTATACAGTTAAACTATCTGCTCTACCGAATGTGTGCCTTCTTGGGTTTAATCACATTTCAAGTCTGATTTTTGCCTCCTTAACTTTGACTTTGAGTGAGTTCTACAGACACACTTAATTTTTTCTCAAACTCTTGTTCAACTTATTTCTCCTTTTGAGCCTGACTAATTGAGATTTTAACTGACTTGCTAATCTTTAAACCAGGATCAGCAAATCCTGGTACCAACAGCAACTAAAGCACTGTACTACTCTATAATCTGAAAAATACAAAAGTTGATCAAGGAATGTGAGAATGCTAAGGGAGGACAGTTTTATTGATTTCACTTGATATTTTTTAGATTAATGGTAGGGAGATAAATTTCCTTCCGACTTCAATTATAGCACAGATGATGTTGCTGACTCAAGACAGATACATTCCTTCCACTATTCAGTAATAGGTGATAGTGATGATTGTTAGAAAAATAAAATAATTCAATACATTTCTTTTATTATGAAAAATTAAAAGAAAAAACATGAGGATATCACTTGCCTTTATTACAAGGCATGGTTTTAAAATTGGGACGATCTTGGTTGGATATCACAGGTCTCAAACAGTAGAGTATTAACATGTAGCATGCCAAAGCTGACCCATGCCAAGCAGGCTTATGTATTGTTCTTATATACCAGAGCCACCCTTATTTGATTTATAAGAATGAGTGAGGAAAGAGGCACCAGATTCAAAGCAACCAAAACTGTTACCATGGTCAAGTCAGGAAAACTTTGTGAACCCCTGTAGGCTCATCTATGAAATGGGAGTAATAATATATGTTTTTTTCATTGCTAGGAAGGCAAGAAAAATAAGGTTTTAGTAGTATTAGATAAAATAATATCATTGAAGTTTATAAAATCATCTAAAATGATATAGGGAGAGGGAATTGTTTGACATGCCAGGGTAGTCATCCAAACGACTCTCCAAATATATGTCTCTTGGTGAATTATCACTTGCATTCATTACACATGTGAACTTTTTGCAAGAATTGTTTTAGATGAAAAATTCTTATTAATGAAGTTCTTTTTATTTTAGAGAAAGGGTAAAAAGAAGAGACTATAATAATTTTTAACTGCATATTTCCAGAAAAAAATTTTTAAAAGGTGGTGGGAAAAATAAAAGATATTCAATGGAATGAGAACATATATTTCACCAGATATCACACATTAATTGTATAAATGTTTTTACAGTCTATATATTGAAATATTTTGGATGAAACTTACCCTTTCATAAGGATTTGACTTAAACAAAATTTTTCCAATGTATTGCATAATTTGTCTCAAATATAACCATGTACACAGATAGACGTTTATTTTTAATACAAGAAAAACACAATCTAACCATTATATGGTCATAACTGTTGCCCTTTGTTTTCCAATAACCTACCTGCTGAATTCTTCTTTTTAAGAAGATGAATTGGATCTTTTTCTGACATGTCATCCCAACATGAGAGGAGACAACCTTTTCCCTTTGCAATTTCCTAGTCTAGCTTGTGACATATTTCTCTGAGGGAGATGATAATATTCCATGAACACAATTTTTTTGGAAAGCTCATAGCAGTATCAAATCATCTATCTGTGTAATTCATTTTTAATAAAAAGGATATAATTTTATGCCATCAAGTTGATATAACTTCTAAGTTAGATCTTTTAAAATTCCTTTGTGTAATGCTTTGGAAAGCATCTGTTTTGATAGTCATTAGCCGTACATCTGGTCAAAAATGTACTCCAAATGATGGTTGCTGGAAAGGAAGTTTGCAAAACTATAACCCATGACTCAATGGAATACTAGTAAAGTGTTTCAGTTATCCATTGCCATTTAAAATGTCCATGTGGGTTTGTCAATACAGCTTTTGAAATGTAACAAATTAATATCTTTACTTCATCTTAATTTGTGGACAGATGGCATGAATAAGACTGAGTGATGCTTTGGGCTACCCCTCAGCTTGTCAGGACTTACTTACAGCATAGGAACCATCTCTGATGGCTGATTATCTGCTTCATTTAATAGGAGCGAAATTAACCTCTGGTTTTCATGCTGATGACTCAGCAGGTAGTGTGCCACTAATGCAAAAAATTTATCCCAAAAAGGCACTTGTCTTCAAATCTAAAAAGACCCATTAGATATCCAAATTGCTTTATTGGATCCAAGAGATAGAAGCAACTATTTCAGTCTATGAGTTGTAATAATAAAGTTTGCAAAAAAGAATGAGAAGATTTTATTTCCTGGCATAACCAAAGAATAGGTACTATATTATTCATATTTTCATATACTTGTATAGACTTACATGCCTTATAATATACCTGATTTAGAAAAAAGTTTTCAGTGCAGTAAAGCATATACTTTAATATTTCAACTCCATATGTTGGATGTCAATCCTGGATTGATAGAAAGCTCCACAGAAAATGCTATTAGCTAAAATAGCAACAAAAAACTATTCTCTTCTGTAGACTTATATATTTGTTTTTTGTTATGTGGTGAGTTTGTTAGAGTTACCTGGGTTAGATTTTTGTTTTTTAATACCACAGGTAGGACAGCCATTCTTTCTTAATGCCTAGCCATGTATGTTAGAGCTTAGAAAAGAGAAGCTTATGATGTAAGGGATAACTATTTCAGAGAAGAAGTAAATGTGCTTGCTGCAATATGTACAAGGTGAGATAAAGACAGAGGGAGAACCTGGAGATTAGGAAAATGTCTCTAACCATGTGGCCTAGGAGGAGTAGGCATGAGATATAGACTTTAGAATATTGGGGGTTGCTAAGCATGAAGGCAGGGTGTTTATTGGCATAGCTCAGGACAATGCTATGTATCTAGATGGAGCCCCAAACTGGCTAATTAATTGTACATACTGCTGAAGGATCAGCGCATCTGGCTTCATGGAGAAAGTTTCTGGTATCTACTTCTATTGTAACTTAAATTAACTTTAAAATTATTATATTTGCCATGCAAAGACAGCATATATAATAATGTTATACTGTGAACAAGAAATGTATGAGATATTTAGAGAAAAACCTACATCATTTTACTGAGGACTATGAAATAAGACAGACAAAAATTCAAGAGGCTGCACATAGTGAGTCAGGAGTGTGGTGGTGGACTCTTTTTCCAAAAAAAAACCATGTAGATGGAGAAAAATTATTTAAAATATGATTTAAAGTTTCTGGAAATTGTCCTAAGAGCATAAAGAAAATTGAGAAAAAAGTCTATTCAAGAAAATCTACCAAATCTCATTAAGAAAGCTAGTCTGTGGTATTTAAACTACAACCAGCTCTCTTGTTTCTGGTTCCCATCTTATGGAAGCCTCTCTAGGAACTCTACTCTGAGTGAATGTGGCCAAGAAGCTGGTAGTTCCTCACCTGGCAATTTCTATTATAAAATGATGATTTCATTTCAGGAGAGGCAGGCCAATGGCATTTTAAATTTTCCCCAACCCAGTGTTGCAGAAACTCAATTCTGGAAAAGCACAGCTGAGACACAGGGTTCCCTTACTCCACTCAGCCACCACTTGTATATAGATAGAAGCTCAATACTAAGCATGCAGGTTGAAAATACTGAACTCTAGAGGATTGTGGGAACATGGCTGGCGGGTTAGACATAATAAATCTTAGCTCTCACTAAAACAACAAAGAAAAAGCCAGAGGCTGCCGTGGGGACCTGCTTTGGGGCACAGCCAACCAGGACACTGCTCACCAACTCCCAGAAGAACGAGGTTCAGAGACAGGAAGAAGTCAAAACAAGTAATCGTGA